>JAMPIV010010181.1:0-67427 GCA_024509875.1 Oreohelix idahoensis
CCTCCTGTCTAGCAAGGCAAAATTTATAGAGGATGATGACCCGCGGTCTAGGCGATCATGTACATCAGCAGCTTACGCATTATGTTTTTTATCCTTAAATGTTATCTTTGGAGTATTTTACCGTTGTATCTCGGTCAATTTCACTACATATATATATATATATATATATATATATATATATATACACATATATATATATATATATATATATATATATATATATATATATATATATATATATATATATATATATATATATATATATATATATATATAAAATCAGTTGATGTCTTCATATGTAGGATTGATAGTGATGGACCTCCAAAACATTCCGTCTCTTCTATTGATGGAATACTCTGATCAGCTATTTCATATTCATCGCTTGATGTTATCTTTCTACTTAGAAGCTACGTACGTATGGTCCTTTACGATATTTCAATTTTTATTTCGTTAATGTTTTTTCATTTTATCGATCTTTCTATTGATAGTTTTATCAACGTCCCCTTTGAATTCTTCAGCTTCCAGGAGATGCGCTCCATACTTGCATGTCTATATTTAGACGGAGCACAGCAGTGAAAAATACAATATGTAACATTTGAGAATTTAGCTCTTTCTTTTCTCTGTTATAATACAATATGTAACATTTGAGAATTTAGCTCTTTCTTTTCTCTGTTATAATACAATATGTAACATTTGAGAATTTAGCTCTTTCTTTTCTCTGTTATAATACAATATGTAACATTTGAGAATTTAACTCTTTCTTTTCTCTGTTATAATATAATATGTAACATTTGAGAATTTAGCTCTTTCTTTTCTCTGTTATAATATTTGGTTCTTGCTGTTGAATGTAACGGTAGTTCCATAGCATATACTGTCGTAGCGGAGTGGAGTGTTAGGGACTTCATTATACTAGTTCCAGCATCGAGAGGCGGGAGTGACCAGTTCCGTTCCTTGTTGCCTTCTCCTTCCCTAACTCAAGAGCAAAGTCAGGTACCCATTTACAGCTGAGTAGACTTGAGCGTGACGCGACCATGAATCTAACCCGGCACCTTTGCCACGAGAGAGCAGCGCTCTAACCAGTCTGTCGTTGTTGAAGGTAGTTTGGTTATTTCCGTTCTCTTCTTTACTTCTGTTGCCGTTCTCTGTTAGTATGTCTCTAGGATATACAAAAACTTTCACTTAATTTAAGTGTTTTTCTTTCTATTTCTATGCTCCATCAATCAATCAGTCAGTAGATCAATCAATAAATCAGTGGATTAATCAGTAGATCAATCAATCAGTAGTTCAATCAATCAGTATTTCAATCAATCAATCGATCAATCAGTACACCATTAAATCAGCAGTTCAATCAATCAGTAAATCAATCAATCAATCGGTTGACCAATAAATCAATATATAAATCAATCAATTAGTAGATCAATCAATCAGTAGATCAATGAATCAATAGATCAATCAGTTCATTGGTAGATCAATCAATAGATCAAACAATCAATCGGTAGATCTATCAATCAGTAAATCAGTCAATCAATAGATCAATCAATCCATGAGTACATCAATTACTCAGTAGGTCAAGCAATAGTTCAATCAATCAATCAATCCATCAGTAGATCAATCAATCAGTAAATCAATAAATAGATAAATCCATCATTATATCAATCAATCAGTAGATAAATCAATCAATCAGTAGATCAATCAATCAGTGAATCAATCAATCAATAGATCAGTCATTTAATCCATCAGCAGATCAATCAATCATTAGGTCAATCAATCAGTAGTTCATTCAATCAATCAGTAAAACGAGCAATCGAGCAATAGATCAATCAATCAATCGATCAATCAGTAGATAAATCAACCAGTAGATCAATCAATAGATCGATCAATCAGTAGATAAATCAACCAGTAGATCAATCAATATATCAACCAATCAATCAATCAATAGCTCAATCAATCAAACACACGGAGAAGATAACTGGAGACAGAAGTGAAAATAATGAGAAAATATGGAAAAAAACTTGAGTGGATGGCACATGACAGGAGGACTTGACATGTGTTTGTTGGAAGGCCTATGCTCCTTGGGGAGCTAAAGGGTATTGTTGTTATTGTTTTTCGTCTTCTCGTTTTGCTTCTACTTCTTCAAATACAATGGCTGGTGGCGTAAGCGATCATGTCTCTTCACAACTTCCTGTCTCCAGCACTGTTTATCAATTGTGTTATTGGCTTATTTCTATGCCATGAACTCAAACTGCCTAGTATCTTTTCTCTTTGTTGTCTCTGTCACTTTTTCATTCAATCTTTCATGAACACTGAAACACCAGTTCATTTTTTATGTATGTTTTGTGGTGTGCTTTTAAGGACTGCGCTAGTTTTATGGGAAGTGGCATATTTCAAATGAGACATAACGCAAAGAATAAACATATCTGGGTTTACTATTGCGAAAACAGCAATCTTCTTTGGCAATTTCTATCCTCCTTTTTTGTCTTTAATATTTTTGTTGTTGTTTAAACAAGTTTTCACCTCTCTCTCTCTCTCTCTCTCTCTCTCTCTCTCTCTCTCTCTCTCTCTCTCTCTCTCTCTCTCTCTCTCTCTCTCTCTCTCTCTCTCTCTCGTCTGTTTTCCCAAGCTTGTCCGCATGACGAAGGCCTTACTGTGGTAACTTTGGTCGTTTCTTTGTCCTTAATCTCATTTAAATTCACACCTATTTTTGTTCACTTTACTGAGGGTCGTATATAGATAACAGTGGGATGGTTGACAGAACAAACTAACCTAGGGGGAACACAAGACGATATCCTTTATGAGACGTCCAGATCTCAACGGAAAAAAAGCAATAGTCGCGAACAACGTATTCATGCACATTCTTCGTTATAACTATACCACACACGGTTATTAACTTCCATGAAGTAGGCAGCCGCATCATATCAAAAATATTGTTACAGAACACACAACTGCAGCAGCATGAGCTTTAACATTGGGTTCCTCAAGGAGATCATCTACAGTGGTGGTCCAATGATCCTTGGGAAGTAATAAAGATATTATGATGATGACGTGGTTACTAACAGTGCATTAGAGACGGAGTTCAAATCCACTGGTTTTATTATGTGCTTTATCCTTTCTGTTTTTTATTTATTTCCCGGGGGTCTCTGAGAGACACAGAAAGATTACTGCTTCCTCATGCATGCCATAGAAGATGGTTAATGTGATGGTGTGCTTGGAAATGCCGACCTCATTGTGTAAAATAATTTGCTAACAAAACCACAGCTGCAGGAGCGTGTGCTTTGAAACAGTCATCCTGAAAGGAGGCCTGCTGCTGTTGTGGCTCATTATGAAGCGAAATGTGGGATTAATAAACGAGTGAATGTTGTCTGTCTCTTGAATTTATGCAGTTGAATGAATAAACCATTTCCTTGTTGTCTTGTCTCTGTACCTATCGTCTCGTGCCCGACGAACACCTTGCGCCCGTTACGTGGGCTGTGATGCTCTTACTAAGCCTTTACATAGGTAACCTGTCCTCTTATCAGGTGCGTTATGGGCGTGGCGGATGGCTGAACGGCCTCTAGATGTCGAGGTTAGCTGTCAATCCTGAATACGCAGCGTGAAGCAAAACTGATGGTTGTCATTGAGGGTTAAGTAGGATGGCTGTTGAGAGCAGCTTTTTGTATTTAACAAAAAAAAAATAATAAAACCTCTAAAGCTTTAGGGCCTGACAGCCTTTCTCCTCCCTACATCCTTATGGGGTTCGACAGTTTAGTCACATGCTATCGGAGACCTCCGTACACAAACCGAAGGAAGTCAAGAGGACACCATCGTCGTAATGTCCACTGAACGGTCTTAAATCTAAGCAAAGAAATAGGAAACAAGTTATTTAAAAAAAAAAAAAAAACAGCAGAAGGAGGCTGGCTAAACCAGAAATGCGGAGAGCTCTAAGTGTAGCACAGAAAAGACAAAAAATCTATGACGAAGCAAATAAATGGGTTAACAGGCAGGATAACACACACAGCAACTGATTTTAAAAAAATATCAAAAGTAAGAAAACGAACAGAAGACATAAAGGAGGTCTTTGATGATGAAAGATCGGAATTAAAGATTCAGGACAGCTGTGATGAACCTCCAATACTCTTGGCAGAAACTGAGAATGCAGTGCACCACTATGAAGAAAGGCAAAGCCCTTGAACCTTATAATGCAACAGTAGGGGACATAGAATCCGTGGAAGAATCTGGAGTAGATATTGATAACAAAACTACTGAATAACATCTACAACAGCGGAGGAATACTGTCGTAAATTTAGATAGGTTTGAAAAGATATTTATGGTCCCGTCTGAGTAGAGTGGATGGTGATATGGGTACTTGAGAAATAAAGGTGTGAGAATAGATTTCACGAGTGAATAGTTTAAGAAGAACATCTGTCTCTGGAATGAGTAGTTTCTTTAGTCCAGCCTAACTATATGACTATTTTTAGTACAAGACAATCTTACACCTCCCACTATATATATAAATATAAGTTTAACTACACACACACACAACGTGACAACAAGACACACAAACGTGAAAAAACTATGGTAAATTGGGTATGGGTCTGACCAACACACAAAGTTAAGTTTCGTTTGTTGTTTATTATCATTAAACTTGACAACACCAAATATCTAAGAAAGATCAAATAAAATCAGAATTTTATACATAGAAAAATAACAAAATACATGTGCCCTCCCCCTTATTGAGAAAAAGAACCCAACAAGTTAATAACCCCAAAGGTCAAAGGTTAGCACTATGTTACAGAATAGACAGTAAAGAAAAGAACAAAGTTCCTACTAAATGCTATCCAGTAAAGTAAACAATATTTAAGCAGAATCCAGATAATACAATTTTCCTGTAACAAAGAAAATATTCACTCTCTCTCTGTAATACGTAGCCACTCACTCGCTTCTTACCTACTCTTGAAGAAACAATCTCTTAGACATATAATCCCTGAATATATCATTTCCAGTGGTTTTATCTTCCAAATTGGCCCCAGTCCCTCCTCTAATAATTAAATTTTATTAGGGGGACGCCTAATTTGGTGGTTGATTCCTGGATAGACAAATGTCACCTCGAATAGTTAATGTAGAAAAAAAAAACAGAAATCTTGTATTCACAGTAAACGGTAGAAAATATTTCCAGTATAGGGAAAACTTCTAGTTGCTAAAACTGTTACAATTGTTAATTGATGGTAAATCCTATCGGCTGGCTCTGTGGTGGGTGCCGATTTTTGAAACAGCGTAACTTGCTGGATAAATCCGCTGATACGACTGTCAAAAGTCAGATAGTAATGCTATTTGTGTTACACCACAGTGGGCTGGTAAAATTGAACATATATCTGGGTATTGATAAGTCCAGTTAAATTTACTATTTAAAATGTTAATTTGTCTCTTTCGCCAATCTTGTTCACAACTGAACTTGGGGACGCGTAAGCCATGAAGAAGAAAACATTAATCAATCAGTAAATGAAGAAAAAGGACCAAAATAGACCGCTGGTCGCCTTGATCAGGTCTGCGAGAAATAAAGAATTTTTATGAAAAAAAATGCTACTAATATATATAGCTACATATATGTACACGGAAGGGGACAAGACGATCTCTTATCCTCTCCGTCAGTCCTGATTAAAGTTAAAAGGCACACAGTGTCTTTAGCCTATCCTATTGCGCGTCGCTTATCGGGTACAGGTTTGGTTGAGGTATGCAGCCTTTCCTCTCCTGCCCCGGTCACGATCAGCGTACAATGTCAATTATTAGTTAATTATCCATACGCACACTTAACAAATACCGCCTGTCATTAATAGCTATTAGATTGTTGGCGTCTGTGGGTCGTCGTATGGTATTAAATAACAGTCACTTACTAAAATTACACAAAATGAAATATACCGGTGAATTCTATGGTCCACTATCAGTCGCGCCTAGCATATAATATCAGTCAGCTAAACGTATCTTCTTGTGTGAGAAAGCGGGTGATGGAAATTTCATTAAACTGAACAACTGGTAAAAAAATATAGCTACGCGTTATTTATTTCACTAGTTCTAACAGCTAGAAAATCACAGTGAATTTAAGATGATAAAACTTAGCACATTAAATCACGTAAATGCTAATTTCTATTACCACAAATCAGAATGACAATCCCCACGAAATGCTATTAACACATCTACCACAATGGTGTCGCCGAGAGACCTCTGCTAGCATTATTTGTGTTATTGTTAGAATGAGATAAACAGTTAGGACAGCTCAAAAGGAAAAAAAATAATGAATGAAAATAATAATAATTGCTACTGACAACTGATCCTTTGAAGGATCGAGGACTAGAATGGAACCAGGCCAGGAGGAAGACAGCCGATAGGATAGTCTGGCGCTCTCTCTTCCAAACCTCTACACCTCACGGTAGAAGGGGAACGACTAAGTAAGTAAGTAAGCTACTGACAACAGTTCAAGGTAACAGCTCACGTTTACTAAAAGTGGGTGATCATCTAGAGACGTAAATAGAATGTTCGAGAACAGCGAAGCTTGACCAATGAATTTAATCCAACAGTATTGGGTTAACGAATCAGAGAGTGGCAAGCAAACACCCACGCTGAGATGACCAGAGGTCATGAGTGCTTAGGAGATCCGAGCAGCTGTGCGGACAGGTTGTATGTCTGTGGTTGCACAGACTGGCTCTCACGAGTATATACATATGTCCAGCTACTTCAGGCAAGTGTTAATATATCAAAAGATAGATATTGATTCTGTGGTGTTGTCGTGGAACGAGTTGTGTAGACCCACTGCTTTGTTAAATCCCTATGTCAAGAGCCCAGCCAATCAACGCTCAGTTGCTGAGCCGGAATAATTTACAAGAAGTTACGCCAGGAAAAACTTAAGCCCTTTGTTTTTTTCGGATGTGGCGGCCATCTTGTTCACGCAAGATGGCGGAATAAAACCGAATAAAATTAGGCTGTACGGCGCTTGGGACTAAACTGCAGGAAACCAATCAGCTTGCTCCGCCAGGAACCAACCAAAAGCTTTGCTTAAGCATTCACCTACCTATATAATCGGGCGGATTTTATGCAAATGCATGCAACACTAAAACACGAAGCCAGAGACGACCGACTGTGTGAGAGGAACTGTCAACCTTGATTTATAGCTTACCTGAGAGCATTGACCTGCAGCCTGCTTCGCTAGTCGAGTCAAAATCTGGCCTGTTTAAAATCTTGGAGGGTAAATATAATTTACTATTTGTAGGCAAATAGGCCTACAGCAGATATATAATGTTTGTATTTGTTGTGTGTCATTTATAATACCTACACCTGTATATATTACGTATCAGGTTACTGATTGTATTTTGGGGAAATTAGGTATAATGAATGTATATGATTGATGAAGACGAAGACTAATAGGACTCATGCTTCAACCTATCGTCTCCTATAACTTCACTCTATTATCTCAGACCAACTGCAATATAACCAAAACAGTCCTTGTTAGGACTCAACCTATTATCTCAGACCAACTGCAATATAACCAAAACAGTCCTTGTTAGGACTCAATCTATTGTCTCCTATAACTTCAGTCTATTATCTCAGATAAAACCAACTGAAATATAACCAAAACAGTCCTTGTTAGGACTCAATCTATTGTCTCATCTAACTCCAATCTATTGTCTCCTATAACTCCAACCTGATATATATATATATATATATATATAACCAAACAGTCCTCGTTTCATATACTCCTATCATAAGAACATAACAATATTGTTAGGATATATGGTACCATCACTTGTCAGAGAGTGCCTGGTATATTATAGGGGGAAGGACATTGTTGTATCACACCTAGGTGTACATATTATTGGATGTATTCATGTATTGAATTTATATTATGGGATGTATTCATGTATTGAATGTATTGAATTTATATTATTGAATGTATTCATGCATTGAATATTATTGAATGTATCCATGTATTAGTTTATCAGAAAGAATGTTTTGCAAGTAGACACCTGTCTTGTCTCGCTATTGCTAAATCATACTGAGCCATGTTGTCATTCATCCTACATGCAGACACTGAGACACGCTCATATCATATACAATAGAAATAGGTGGGCTTGAGGACAGAAATTAGCCCCTATTTTTCCTTGTTACAGGTTTTATTCGTGTCATCAAAACTGAGATCGTGGGTCGTCAATCCAGCTGCCTGGAACTCCGCAGGAGCATAGAGATTGCACAGAATCTTCATCTTTGGTCCCCCTCCGTCTTGGGTGGGTTAAAGGAACGATCTTCAGCCAGTTTTGTGTCAACCAAATCAAGAAGGACAGAACGTCTAAGAGATGAGTACACATTAGTACCATTTCTGTCAGCATTGTGAGCAAAAATTAGTGTCAGTGACGAGAAAGTGATTTAGCGTAGAAAGAGACAATAATAACAGCATAGCTGATAAATGATATATACTTAATTACCAGCACAGCTGATACATTTACTATAAGTGATTAACAGCACAGCTGATATAAATTTGTTTCCTATAGTTGGAAGACTTGTAATATATACATATATATAAATATATGTGAATCATATGTAAACTTACAAATCCATTACATTCCATTTTTCAACCTTCACCCTTCAGCACAAGAATAGATAGTGTATATACTAAATAAATAATAAGGAAATTGTATTTGAACGACTTGTCAAATTTTTAAAAATTGTTAAGTGAAATCTGTTTCCTTGTTTTTTTAATATCACAGTTAGTTACACAGCGGAGGTGGCACTTTATGTCGGTCTCCTCTCTACTATTGTTTCGAGATCAGATCATTCACAGCCGTAACTAATTTGTGATACCAGTAGTTCTCTCAGACACTGGGACTTCACCATTTTCTGCAGAAATTATATTTCTGTAATTGTCAGTACTATACTGATCCAAGAGCCAAATAAAACCTCACGCCACAGGTGTACAGATAGTGTTTATTTCTATAGGAGATCTTAGCGGTTATGCTCTCTTGTAAGTATTTGACTGTGAGTAGATATTATGAATAAGACAGATTCTTGTTTCCAGGAACGTTTGAATAGGCATGATTAGCCAGTTTGCCAAGAGAACACTATGAATATTTAAAGGAAACGGAAGGCTATAAATATTTAAAGGACACTGAATGTTATGGAGGAGCAACCAAAAGGTTGATTTACCAAGACTTTAAGTAAAGATTGATCTATCAGGAGATAGATATTACTTCTAAGAAACAGTGAGTGTTTATTTCCACATGAGAACCGCAATTATGCTCTCTCTCTCTCTAGTAAGTATTTGACTGTGAGTATATATTGTGCATAAGACTGATTCTTGTTTCCAGGAACGCTTATAGAGGCATGATTACCCAGTTCGGCAAGAAAATTCTATAAATATATAAAATAAACTGAATGCTACTGAGGAGCATAAGTACCACAAGTATATAATGGTAGACTTGGAAGACGAAGAATGTCTAAAGGTGATAATAGGATAAAGAGGAATATGAAAGTTTACAAGATATAGAGCTCACATAAGAAGTATCCGTAATGTCCAAGGATTCAATTTATGACTATATGTGAGCTCCATTATTTGAAATTACCTTGTCATGCTTGTTAACAGTATTGTGTTATTAAACGTTTTAATGGATCAGCATGAATTTGATGTCATCCTTTCATGTTGCTGAACTTATGCCATTATTGTACACACTATCACTATATGAGAAGTCACTACAATAACATCAAAAAAGGAACTGAACGAACCTGGGACATTAAAAGGATAGTAGTATCATCCAAGAATTACCACCTCTGGCGGAGTTGACCAGTAATAATATTAACTTGAACTTGGAAGATAAAACGAAGAAGATTAAAAGAAGAAGTTTAAGAGGTAACAAATAAACCCCGTAATGTCAGCTCTATGACAACGGTTCTAGACTAAGTGTTTAGACTATCCAAAATTCTGAGCGACAACTGATAACTGGTTTGGGAAGACACAGTTTATATACATTATTGTCTCTCTGATCTATAGATGACGTTACTTTTCACACTATAGCGCATAGCAGAAAATCAGGAGACTACGTTTCCCAGATAAAGGGTTTTCACGGTCGCTCTGTCGGCGTTGCTAATCGACAACAGAGACTTGAAACCGTGTAACGGGTTTCCTTCCGAGATTTTTCCCGTTTCTGAAGATCAAAACGTTAACTCCCCCTGTATGTACGAACATCAATGGGTCCTCGGGGAAATTATTTTTGCCCGAGCGACTCACTTCAAAAGGTCCAGTGTTATTCCACGTGCGTCTGTCTGATATCCGATGATTGACAGATCAGCTCGCGTGAGAAACTCAGGTAAACAAACCAGATTCGCTCCCTGTTATGACTGGCAGGTCGCGGAAGTTGGTAAACTTTCCGTTTGTTTACGTCTCAAGAAAAGAGGCGTGGATTAAAAGTGAGTAATGCAGGCAGAAAAATGCTTGACTTTTACTAGCAAATCTTAGAACGCTATCGGCATTTCAGGGCTGTCAGATACTGTAGGCTATATTTCCATCATACGTCACACATACCTTATGGTCAAGCAAAATCCATCATCACGGGTCAATAATATAATAAAATAAACCTCAGACCTAAGGGTCTTTTATATTTGGACATGCGCCCTAATATAACCGACTAGGTTGAACGGGACGCGCTTCGCCAAAACTTTATTTTAAAAAAATCATCACAGGTTTGCCATAGAAACCTGGGGTCATTGAATGTGAAGACCACTGAAGAGTTAGTCTTAGTAATCATGTGACAAGAATTTTGTTAGGAATTATCTTGTGAAGAGTGAGTAGTAGACTTCCTCGCTGCTTCTGCCTTCTCTAACTCAAGAGCAGTCAGGTACCCATTTATAGCTGGGTAGATTGTAGGTGAAGCACCAGATTTCGAACCCGGTGACATTTCACTCGAGATGCAAACGCTCTAAGCTCAATGACACTCTCTGTACTAATTCACTGAGAGACAGAAAGTACGAGTACATTTTTCTAGACACATCGGAAAGAAAACTCCTACGTGATCAAAAGATTGTCACTGGGAATTGACGACGTCGCATCCAAAATGGCAAACTGCGCTCACTCGGTTCTAAGTCAATGCGAGGAATTAAGACTCGTTCTCCCTTATTACTGCCAGTGATAATTTCTGCATCAATGGAATTGCGATGCAAGACTTTTATGACCAAACGCGTGCCATTCAATAAACCGTTTTTTGCATTCAGATTTCACAATAGCATGATACATGCAGCAACCTTTAATTTCAGCAAATGTGGTGCCATTCTTGATGGGCACTGCTCTAAAGGAACTCGGTTGGGAAATCAAATGCGTCGTTGGGATCATCGGAAAAAATGGCATCTATGCTCCAATAAACCGTTTCATTTCCAGCGAGTAGCTCCAACAATAAGTGTGCAATACTTTAAGTTAAAATTTTGTCTTGAAGAAACAATCAAAAACTTAAATTTTAAGGTTATTTTTAACAAAATGATGAGTTAAATCCGTTTCCGGAATGAAACTGGGTTCTAAAATGAAAAACTTACATTTTATTCATATATCACTGTCAATCACTTTGTGTTGCACAATTCACCGACTTTTCTTCGTTGAGTGTTACAATTTCAGGAGAGTACATATAAGGGAAACAATACAATTAATGTCTAACTTTTAACCACAGTTGCATCCCTCAGATGTGACCTACGTACAAACGGCGAGAATTATGGAGTTTGATGATAAATGAGTTAACAAGCAGGAGACCACTATTTGTTAACGGTCTGACCTTGGGAGCCGCGCTGGTGTAATAGTTACCACATTGCGCTGGCGATCGGGTGTTCAAGTCCGGGTGTGGGCATTTGAAAGAGTGTCATCGACCGGGATTTTGACTGAATAACCTGAACGGCTCCTAAGATAAACCCTCTGTGGATGGGAAGGAGCGAAGCTCTTGACCGGGTTCGAAGGAAAGTCCACAGGCTCCCCAGCCTCGCAACGACATGTCGTTGGGCCGAAGGGCTGAAAGCCCAAGTGCCGCTGGTTAAGAAAAAAAAACGGTCTGACCTCCAAGGGGATATGAGAGGTTATACATTGGTGTTTCCCAAACAGGAAACCATAGAGGCATATCCCTTCTCAGTGTCCCTGGTAAAATCTACTCTAGAATCCTAGAGCAGAGACTCCGACGCCTAGCTGAGCCACAGTTGGATGAGGTCCAGTGCGGATTCCGAGCAAACCGAAGTACTCAAGACCTAATCTTCACACTCAGACAGCTGAGTGAAAAGGCCCTTGAGTATAAGAGTGAGATCCATCTTTGTTTCATAGATCTGGAAAAGGCGTTTGACAGGGTCCCCTGGAGCAAACTTTGGGACTGTTTGGCAAGGAAGAACATTCCAGCACCTCTGATTCATGCTATAAAGAGCTTCTACAAGTCTTGCAGGAATTATGTGAGGACAGCAAACCATAAGTCAGAAGAGTTCAGGACCACCACTGGTGTAAGACAAGGTGATATCCTGTCACCTTATCTTTTCATACTCCTCATGGACGATGTTATCAAGTCATATAAGGAGAGAACAAGAAAGTATTCAGTGGGGTACTGGAAGATGAGACAGGTATGTATTTCAGAGCTGGCATTTGCTGATGATGTTGCCCTGATGGCTAAATCAGAGGCACATCTCCAATCCAACCTGCAAGTCTGGAAGGAACAGCTGGAGAAGAGAGGGATGGTCATAAGCAGCTCTAAAACAAAATCCATGGTGATATCACGAGAAGAAAGAAGACATCAGATTAAGCTGGGAGAACAGGTCCTGGAGCAGGTCGACCACTTTAAATATCTCGGAGCTATTAGAGACCGAAAGGGAGGCATCAAAGAAGAGTTGGCCACTCGAAAAGCAGCAGCTGGGAGACTTTTCCCGGCCATAAATCGAGGATTCCTCAGCAAGAGAGAGGTTGGTAAGAAAACGAAGATGGTCCACCTATGTCCCAGTCTTGACATATGGATGCGAGTCATGGGCAATGACTACAACCCACAAAAGCCAGATCCAAACCTCAGAAATGAGGTATCTGAGGAAGGTGGTTGAAGTAACAAGAAGAGACACGGTCCGCAACCAGACGATACGTCAAGGCCTAAAATGCCACTCCCTGCAGACCCAAGTAGAACAGTCCCAACTAAGATGGTTTGGCCATGTCTGCAGAATGGGAGAAGATCGGCTACCACGACAAGCATAGGAAACAAAGAGCCAGGGATCCAGACCCCAGGAAAACCCAGAGTCCGCTGGGAGGACAACATTAGACAATCTTTGAAGGACCGAGGACTAGAATGGAATCAGGCCAGGAGGAAGACAGCCGATAGGATAGTCTGGCGCTCTCTCTTCCAAACCTCTACACCTCACGGTAGTAGGGGAACGATTAAGTAAGTAAGTAAGTAAGTTTCCCAAACAATCTTCGGGTCACCGCCCTCTAGGCTCCTAAAGTTCATCTCCAGCGGCCCCTCCATTTCTTTTTCCCTTATCGCCCACTTGGATCTTCCTAACACCTCCAGTACCGCCCACTTTGGGAACCACTTTTATAAATGAACTAAAATTACGAAATAGAATGCAGAAGATCAACTTGAAATGTAAAAATGTGTCAAATTTTATTTTGACTGTTATAAAATGTTGATTTATATTTGTATCCTCTAGTGATGTCATGCCACGCAGCCTGTCCCAGATGCCCTACCTAGCCGTATTCCTGATTGAAGTTCTTGTGGAGGGTTTGCTCGCGATGATGGCTTCACTACTGATCGTCAGCTTGTATCTTAAAGAGGTTAGAGAGAGAGAGAGAGAGAGAGAGAGAGAGAGAGAGAGAGAGAGAGAGAGAGAGAGAGAGAGAGAGAGAGAGAGAGAGAGAGAGAGAGAGAGAGAGAGAGAGAGAGAGAGAGAGAATGATAAAAGCTATACAATTACCTGGTTAATAAGTATTCGAATGTACAGAGTGATTAAAATGTCTTTTTAAATTTACATTTCTTTACTCCTATTCAATTAATTTCTTTGAAACAAATGTCAAAATAACTGACTCAGAAAGGATAAGCAGACACGAAAAGACCTTGAAGGGACACAGGTGACAAGGGCTCCGCGTGACATGAAGTCGTGTGCTAAATGGTAGAAGAGATTATGGTGATACTTTTAATATTATTGTTTAATATTGTTATATTACGAATGATTAATTTAACTTTGAGAATAGGAAACTCACTCACTATTTGCTTACTGTCAATATAAAGTGGAAAAAATATTCTAAGCCTAAGAATATTAATCTTGGCATTTTAAAGTTTGAAACACTGGTAGTGCGAACTCTATGGAACGCAAATGCTGCACCTTCCGTTGCTTTAAACATGCACATTGACATACATACTATTTTCAAAATACAGCAGGAAAATAATGTTTTAAACAGAGTTATAACTTGAAACTTGTGTTATTGTACTTTGAAAACTTGATTATATCGATATTTTTATCTAAACATATTGGTTTCAGCAACTTCAAGCCTCACAACAGCTGATTGACAGAAAGGCTCTGGCCAATTCCATCCGAATCTTCTCAAACGACGGCAAGCAGAAGCCAATAATAGCTCCCACGGTCATTCAAGATGTGACGTTTGGTAAAGCTAGCTGGGGTTTAACGTCTCGTCGTTTGGACTTTATATTTTTCTTTGTTTTTGTGAGCGGACAAGTCATTTTCCTTATGGTCATATTTGGTTCAATGAACTGGCTTTAATTTTACCATTTAAAACAAATTAAGAATCTCTTAATTAAAGATACATTGCACATAACAGACGAAAGTAACAAATCTCAGAAATAATTACATTGTCTTTAAAATTAAATGCACAGTGGAGCAGACTATACGCAAGTTGTGAAAATGATTTTGAAAAAGAACAAAGAAATGCTGGTTCAGTTAAAAAAAAAATTCTCATTATGTAAAACAAATTTGGACTTTCGGTGTATTATCCAAAGAAGCGTGTTAATTTGGGATACCGTACATGTAATAGTAGAGACACAAAATTGTGAAATGTGCCAACCAGCGTGTCTGAAAAATAAGCCAACTGTTCAACTATCTCTACGATATACAGCGCCTGCAAGTCGAAAACTGATGTTTCAAGAGAAAGGATGTGGTACTGCATGGCTACAAGACACAACTGTTCGCTGGACTGTGGCAGTAGGAACATTAGTCCTGTTCGTTCTTTGTTCTGCCTTTCTCATTATCATATTTTAGCTCCCCGAGGAGCATAGACCTTCAACAAACTTATGTCATGTCCCCCTGCCCCGTGAAATCAGGTTGTTCTACCTTAATGAATGTTTATTTTCAGTGTCTGTTCATGAAAAGCATATTTAAATTTCATGAATTGAAAGAACTTGAAGGCATGGCACAGGAAAATAAAACTTGGTGTGATTTTGTTGAAGCCAGTGCTTCAGCGGTAGTTGAAGAATGATAATGATCTCTGAATTACAGTCACTTGAGTTAAGAAATGTAATAACACTTTACGTCACAAGTAGGTCATCCATTAAATAAAATGTATTTCTTTGTGAAACATACTAATACTTTATTAAAAATAACAGCCTTTCCTGGTATTCCAACTTATGAAGAAGAATAGACAACAAAAGATACTAAAAAAGTGGTAACCTCCTCCAGACACAGCTGACTGAAGATGATGTTCCCTTGAGGTGATAACCCTCCGCTGCGTTTATCCTGGTGTTCCTTTGTCTTCTGGTTGTTGTAAGACTTATTTGTTGGAAACTGAAGTATGTGTTTAATTTATTCACTCGCTGATGTCTTCTTAATAATCACCGGAGTTGAGACCAGCATCCTGGAGGTGAAAAGGGTATGTATCTACTCTTGTTTTCAGAGATTCTCTTAGAAATGATGCAGCATTGAAGGCACATAATCAAGGAGATCTATCATTTCATGGATGTGATGCTCATTTGTTCAGTGGGCATTGTACGAACGAACGAACTTTGCTCTCAAAGGGTTGAGAATTGGGCACGCAGATATCCTGCCTTTTGTCTTTCATACTTGTCACGGTATGGTTTATGACAACAGTAACAGGTGGGTGCTTCGCTGGGATCATAGCCGATGTGTGGTTATTGACAGCTCAGAGCTTTAGTCATGAGCTTTTCAGTTCTCGTGGACCCGGGATCACGTGATGTGGTCAGGGACCAAGGTTCAGATTTGAAAGCAGTCAGTTTCGAAAGCTTGCTTGTGGATAGAGGACATGAAACCGGAGGGGAGAGAAGACCCGTAAGCCATTTTGTATTTGGCAGTTATTCTATCAGCAGATGTTTGCTAGAAGTGTTCCTCCTGTAGGCTACATGGTTGTCCAGCTATTTTGTCTGGTTGGTTTTTGTAGCCTGTTGTAAGGCACTCAGAACTGTTAGAAAATCTTGATATTGTCCACTCAAGCCATGTTTTGGCTATGGTGTTATGTCCAATAAACAAGGATTGAAATAAACTGTGTCTTTCCCTTATTCCGTGTGAGATTAGTTAGTGTGTGCCTCTAAACTATTACGAGTCAATACGCCTATCTTTTCACATCTACACGCATAACTTGACTGTCACAGTCCTGTGTCCTGACATTCACTCATGAGGCCAAAGCATCGACAATTAATTGCATTTTTGCATGTATCACCAATTATCAATATGAAAAATATACTAACACAACACTGACAATACTACTTTAGCATGCCACAGGCAGCATTTTCGAGATAAGTCAGCCTCTGACCAATTCTATTTCATAATTTAAGGGGCATGAAGACCCGTAACAAAAAGGTTATTTTGCATTTTCTATCATATTAATTGTGTTTGCTAGAAGTGTTAAGCCTTTTTCCTGTAGATATTCTTTTTGAATTCCATGCTGTTTATCTGTAATAGTTTATGAGTATCCTGTTCAAAGGCAGAATCAGATAACTGTTTTACATTTTAAAAACTTGAAACTTGTAACGAAAGCCAGGTTTTGCGATTAGTTCCGGTGTTATTTTCTACAATTTTAAAGCTACAAGGATTTTGCAAATAGCCCATGGTCCTTTATGGCATGAACTCCACTTTTTTCTTCATGTATGTGAGATACAAAGTTTAGTGTGTGCCTCTAGACTATTACGAGTCAATACGCCTATCTTTTCACATCTACACGTTCCACCATAGGTACTTGATGTTATCACATCATCTGCTAATTTGCATTTCTTTGACTTTTCTGTGAGGAGTGAAATTTAGGCCAGGTGCAGCATCGGGGGGTTTGCCTTTCTTTTTTTATCATCACTTCATGTTAATAATTATCACTGAAAAACATAAAATTTACTAAAGTAAACACAATCACTGACAATATATATCTCTTGCCACATGTGCAACATTTTCGATGTTCCAAGTTTGTTAGTTATTTTTCTGTTAATTTTTTAAAAAGATAACCCATTTCTGGGTGGGTGTTCCCCCTTAATGTGTCATCGTTTCTGATGAGTCAAAGAAAGAATACAGCAATTCCCCGTCTTACGCTGTTCGTTTAGCGCTTTTTCGATTTAACGCGGTTTTTATTTTATTATGTGCCATGTCTGTTACATGCTTAACAAATTCGATGGTACTCTCAGCGTTAGACTCTATGGGAGACAGGAATATAACTTTCACATGCTCGTCAAGTTCATTCAGGGTGGTAGGATAACCAATAAGCATTGTCATTGCTAGCATAATGAGGCATGGCCCCAAAAATGGACTGCAGTTCTTTAAAAAGCCGTAATATAGAACAAGATTTTATTTGCTACAGAGCACAAGGCCCTTGTTGAAAAGAAAAAGTGGCAAAGCAAAGGAAGCTCGATTCGTTTTTTTTTTTTAAAAGTCTCTCGGATAGTTTCTGCCCCTGTTGACCCTACAAACCATGCCTTCTACATCTTGAGTGAGAAAAACTTTATCAACACATACAAAACCTTCTGCTTACCAGTCGTCTGATGAAGATGGCTCAGCTGTGACAACTGTAGCCACAAGCGACGGAAGTAGAGCGATTTAAGTCGTGCAATATTTTTTTGTAAGTAAAGTACAAAGATAATATTTCTTTTCAGTTCAATGTCTGATAATTATATTACATAGTTAATAAATGTTGTTAACTATTTAGTTTTTTTTCACTGTTTACTTAATTTTTATACAGCTTTCTGAACCTTTGGAAGGAATTAATTTGATTTATATTAATTCTTATGGGAAATCAGTTTAGCACTTTTTCGGTTAGCGCAAAATTTAAAACCTACTCACCACAAAAATATTTATAGAATGTGATTCCGATCGTCGGTGCTACGGAGTTCGTGCACTGTGCTGAGATCCTCCTTGTGTGATCTAAGGGAGGGAATAGGAGCACTGATGGAGTTGTCCGTGTGCAATGAAGATAGTCCTTAAAACTAAACCAAATCGGTTAGCGCTCGATCTTTCAAGAATGATCCATAGGGTATATCCAACGAGGCGTTTATTATGGCGTTGTACTGACAACCATACCGTGTTGGATTTAAGACCGCAAACGGCTCCGGGGTCTACCCAGCCTTATGAACTGGGTACCAGAGCAACTCTGGGAAGGTTAAAGGCGGCCGGCGTGATGTTGACCACATCACCCCTAGTGTGCCGATGGTCAAGAAAATATGGACCTAACTCCATATTCTCAATATGCCTCAATGGGCGTGCAACGGGATCCTTTACCCCTTTCTATATCGAGGGTGAGAAAACATTCTTCTGTCATTTTCAGGAACCTTAAACGATTGTAATTTTTTTCACTTTCATTATGAGAGTTATCCAATGTATGTATATATTGAGATTTCTTTTTGGCCTATTCCTCAAAGGTTCAGAAATATTGTTAGCTTAATACAAGTGCACTGGTGTGATCCGAAACTATGAATAGCTAAATACATTTGTATGATCTGAAACTATAAATGTACGGTTTACTTCAGTAGGCTTTTGACCCGATGATAGGAAACTCTATACAGAAGGCAATCTGATCACCAGAAGGTCTCCCCCCACCCCCCCCCCCCCGATCAAGGGTTTCGGAACTAAGTAACTTTACGCTAGTCATTTGCGTCCTAAGTCCACTCTTTTGTAGCTGGCGTTGAAGATCTTCACCTATGTTCGAAAGGGGAGCTAACAAGAGTAATAATGTAACATACCACGCATTCATAGAAGGCAGTTAAGGAGGGTTTGTCATGGGTCCGGCTACCCCATTCAATGAAATATGAGCAAGTCACCCAAAAGTCATTCCAGAACAACTCTGGGTAGGTTAAGGCGGCCGGCGTGATGCTGACATCACCCCTGGTGTGCCGATGGTCAAGAAAATACGGGCCTAACACTGTATTCCCAATATGCCTCAATAGGCGTGTAACGGGATCCTTTTTTTTTACACCATCCAAAAAATAAATAATGGTACTACATGGTAGTTTTTGTTTTAGAATACCCAGAGTAAGAGTGAAAAATGGAGCCCAAAACACACATAGGAGCAAATCAGAAATAGACATGAAGGGGATGAAGAACACATGGTAAGACTTTGATTGGACAGTACAGGACAAGAAGCCTTGGAGTGTGTTTTCTGATGGCCTCTGTTCCATAGAGAGCTGAAGGTGATGATAAATGATGAAGATAGCCATGTTTGCTATGACAGGAAGCACTGTATGTTGTTATCTCTGATAAATGCAGCAGAATAATTAGAGAATTCAAAGTTTTCAATCAAAACACTATAGCTCCCTAAGAAGCATAGGTGGTCAAATAACATGTGGTCAAATAACACATACCAGGTCCTCCTGTTGCATTCCATCAGCTCACGGTCTTTCCATCTTCCTCATCATTTTCATTTCTGTCTCCAGTTTTCTTCATCATGTGTTCTTTCATCTGCCTTTACATCTCTTGCTCTGGGGATTCCAAAAACAAGGATCACCTTGTAATGTTATCAACATGCTTCCTCAAAGTGTGCCCAATCTATCACCAACATCTTCTTATGTCTTGTTCTACTGGCGCTTATCTGTTTCTTGTCATAAGTTCCATGTTGGTGACTTTGTCGTACCGTTTTCTTCCTTCTGTATTACGCAGGGTTGTGGAGTCGGCAAAAAATTGTTCCGACTCCTGAAATTTTAGAAGTCGACTCCTGACTCCGACTAGTTTTTTACTAGTCATATGGCATACAATTTGGAGTCAGAGTCCGGGCATTTTTTTAACCGACTTGACTCCAATTAAAAAAAATCAAAAAACAACCGACTCCACAGCCCTGGTTTAACGGAAACATTTATGAAAACAAAATTGTATATTTGCTGCGCTATTTTTCTCTTTTCCGTCTGATGTAAGGCGCGAAAGGAACGATTAATCTAGTTTCCAGTTCAGTTCAAATATTGAGGAGGTAACTGCCTGATGTAATGTTGTTGTTCTTAAAAATATTGGTCACCTTTCAATGCATCATTTCCTTGGCTGTGCTCTATTCTTGGAGTCGGAGTGGCTAAGAGGTATGGTGTCCACCTTGAATTCTAAAGGTACAGGGTTAGATTCCCAGTAGAGGGAATATAATGTATGGAAATGTTTTTCAGAACCAGTGATCCTAATGATGTCATACTTCCCCCTGGTCTCATGGGTAGTGAGATCGGATGCCTATAATTCTTGGATAAGGGCAAAAAAATAGGAGATCCCGTGTGTAAATTCAATCAATCAATCAATCAATACCCTTTAGCTCTCTGAGGAGCATTGGCCTTCAACAAACACATGCCAAGTCTTCCTGTCCCGTGCCATCCGCCCAAGTTCTTTCCATGTTTTCATCATTTTCACCTCTGTATCCAGCTCTCTTCTCCATGTGTTTTTTGGTCTGCCTCTCTTTCCCTGTGGATTCCAGAACAAGGACTACCTTGTAATGCTATCAACAGGTGTCCTCAATGTGTGTCCTATCCATCGCAAGCGTCTTCTTCTCAGCTCTTGTTCTACTGGCATTTGTCTGGTTCTCGTCATCAATTCCACATTTGTGACTTTGTCATACCATTTCAGTCCTTCTATTCTACGCAAGCACCCGTTTATAAAAGTCTGTAGCATTTTGGTTGTTGTTTTTGTTGTTCTCCATGTCTCAGAGCCATACAATAGGACTGACTTCACATTTGAGTTGAAGATTCTTATTTTCGTGTTGGACTTGATTTCTCTTGACCTCCATATGTTTCCCAATGCAATGAAAGCTCCTCTTGCTTTTTGTATTCTTATTTTGATATCATTGTCTGTCCCTCCAACTTTGTGTAAATTGCGCACGTTAAAAATCCAACAGATGTTGGAAATCATAAAGAGTAGTTCACTAGTCCATAAGGCCGCTACCCTGGCAAAATTAAAAAACTACCCATCAAAAATTATCTATAGAATGTGTGATTCCTGTATACACACACTGGGATTCTTGATGGTGTTGCGGAGTTCGTGCTCTGTGCTGAGATCCTCCTTTTGTTATCTAAGAGAGGAGATCGGAGCACTGATGGAGTTGTCTGTGTGCAATGAAGATAGTTCTTAAAACCAAATCTCTATTCTTTGCCTATTCCGTTGTGAGGTCTAATGTTTGTGACAACTGTCCACAAATTTAGCTAAGTATTTACACTCACAATGTGTTCGTTTATAATTAATGGTGACAGTTGCTGTAAAAAAAAAAATGCAGAATCCAGCTTCACAAAACAAGACCAGCACAGTTAACATGATCAGTTAGGAAAAAAACATGCATTACAGCTTGGTTGCAACATTAAGCAACACTACGTGGCTACATTAACACAAACTGTAACAAGGACTTCATAAAAAAAACGTCTCACAAGCACGTTAATATGTGAAATGAAAACAGTTTATCTGCAGCTATTTGTTTATTTATAGTCCGTCCAGATTGCAGTCGCAGTTAAACAAGATATCAGTTACTCTTGTCTTCTCTGTGTTAATCTCTCTCTCTCTTAGCCAGTGCGGGTACACATTAAACGTGTGTAAGTGTTGGAATGAAACAAATATACCTTCCCTCATGACGAAATCATTAACGTTTTAAAGGGGTATAGCCATTATATAGATGTGTAATTTTTGTAAGAGTTATTGCCCATCTATCGTTTTCTTTCAGTCCAAACAACGAGTCAAGTAATGATATAAAGCAGCAGTAGGCAATCTAGGGGCTGTGGGAATCTACTTTAGCAACACTGAGTTCTCTTCAGATCTACCAGGATTAAATCCAGTCAGTTTTCTAGTTTTTTTGCATTTCAAATTCTGAATAAGTACAGCTTGTATTTAGTTTTTATCTTTAAAGAATGATCAGCTTTCTGTAATTCCACCGACACAGTGGTTGAAAATTTAAACTAAATCATATTTAGGTCATTGACTTTCACTAGCAACACAGAAAAAATGTACCATTAATCCTGGGGACACTTCTTCCCTCAAGAGAACATAAGCCTACCCTCAACAGAATATCTGCCTTCCATCAAAATAACATTTGCCATCAATCTAAAATCTTCCTTCACAATAAAACCATTTGTATCATTACCCTAAGACCATCTAGCCTCACTTAACAAGGCATCTGCATTCACTCACCATTACATGTACCTTCACTCAACATAACGTCTGCCTTCATTAAACAGAATATCATCCTTCACTCAACATAACATCTGCCTTTACTCAACAGAACATCTGCCTTCACTCAACAGAACATCTGCCTTTATTCAACAGAATATCTGCTCTTTAAAATTATCATGGCACCTATCTTCCTTCACTCACTTGTATCTGTACTCTAAAAACATTAACTTTCGCTCAATAGAACATAAGCCATCATTCTAAAAAGTTCCCTCGCTCTAAAATCATGTCAACCTTTACTCTAAGAATATCTGCCCTCACGTAACAAAACATCTGCATTCACTCAACAGAACACCTGCCTTCACTCAACAGAACATCTGCCTTCATTCTAAGATCACCTATCTTCCCTCACTTGAAGATCTCATGTATCTTTACTCTAAGAAAATCTGTCTTACCTCAACAAAACATCTCACTCAAAAACTAATCTTCATTTAGAAGAACACCTATGTTCACTCCACAGAGCACCTAGAGAAATTCTAGTCTTCATTCTACATAGTACCTAATATCCCATTAAGATCAGCGTCTTCATTTTAAGATCACATGTCAGCATCACCATTTTCCTTTGCCCTCCTTACAGATCATGGGGTCACCACTTAGTTGATAGCCTTATAGGAAGCCTGCACCAAACATTCACATGCTCTTGCAACAGTAGTTCCTGTGGCTATTTGTTTCATATAAGGGTGCCAGCACCATGCACATATCACAAGTCTTCACTCTAAAAATACGTTTCTGCAGTATACAATCACCTATTTTCAATCTAAGATCATCTGTATTTGTTCTACAGAACACCAATCTTCATTCTATAGAACACCTCTCTTCATTCTGTAACAACTGTCTTTACAAACAATCTGTCGCTACTTAAAAGAACAGGCAGTGTTATTCTAAGAAAGCATGTCTTCAATCTAAACACAATATGTCACCTCAGAGAAGCTCACTCCTGCAATCATGCTTGTTTCTTATCTCCTTCAGAATCTGCAGTATACCCTTTTCAACGTCCAGCCTTTCTCGCTCAATTTTGACCTGCTCCTCAAGCACCCGTAACTTTTTTCTTTTCAAAGCAAGAAGTACATCTGAATATTTTACGATTCTGTTCTGCTTTAAGGGAACTGAATTTACACCATTCTGAATTGGAGTAGTTCCACTCTCATCAAGAAAGTCATCACCTGGGTTATGAATTTGTCTCTGTTGAATATTAGGAGCAGATAACTGGAGCTTCACAGACTTCTGGGAATGTGCTCCTGCCACACCTTCCTCTGCCTGTCGTAAGCAAGCTGTTGTGTTTTCTGAGTGGGGGGAGTCTTCATTCTCCCCAAATCCAAGACTTTCATCCATGTTGGAATCATCAAGAGATGACGCAGCCCCTTCCTGTTTGATGAGAGCTGAGTTGTTTCTCCTTTGGTGTGAACCTGGGAAAGACGAAAAAAAAAAAAAAATTAATTATCTGGAAAGTTTAAAAGAATGAGTTCTCAACATGACATCTATCTTGTAATCACCATAACAGTATAATTGAATGCACTTATAAAATATGCCATGACATATAGGGCTCCACGTTTTCAAACTTGCAACCTGAAACAGTGGATGCATATGGTTTGAAGTCAATAAAATAATTCATAGCATGCAGCAAAATTTAACAATATTCATCATCATTTATGAAGGGTTATATGCTTTTTTACCGTCATCTGTTGCAAAATCTTTGCATAATTTCTGACATTCAATTATTTTAACACTGCAATAATAATCATTTTTTAAGACACTTATTTCTATTACATATGTCAAGAATACTCCTATCCTCATTTTTTAAGACACTTATTTCTATTACATATGAGTACAGAATACTTCTGTTCTTATTTTTTAAGACACTTATTTCTATTACACATGAATCCAGAATACCATTTTTTGAGACACTTATTTCTATTACACATGAATCCAGAATACCATTTTTTGAGACACTTATTTCTATTACACATGAGTCCAGAATAATCCTATTCTCATTTTTTGAGACACATTTATATACGAGTCAAGAATAATCCTATCCTCATTTTTTAAGACACTTATTTCTTCTAATACATATGAGTCAAAAATACTTCTATTCTCATTTTTTTTCAACATGCACACATAGCATTTTTCCGTTTTTAGAAGAGAAGCATACACAGTCTTTACAAACTAGGAATTAACAGAACTGCAGGTAAAAAGCAGAACTCAAGACTATCGAAAAACTATCCAATTCTACATATATAAAATCAGAAAGAACAAAATGAGTATTAAAACGAATTGAATTCATCATATATAAAAACAGACGGAGAACATCCTCTTATAATGCTACATTTGGCACAACTGTTCCATCCTCTAATAATGCTACTGTTAAAGTACTGTCCGCCCGTTCGTTTATTCCAGTGTATTCAAAGAGTTGGTCTGCATTTGATATATGCATACCATCATTATTCCCATATGTGTCTGTATGAATGTTAGGACATTTGTATACCACAAAAATGTCACGCGAATGCTTTATTCGTGGGTATGCAAAAAAATGCACTGTATCGTCCCTGTATTATTTATGCAGTGTTCTCTCTCAAGGGATAACGAATTAGTAATGTCTCAGATATGCCCAACAGCTCAAAGATAGCCAGGTAGGAAGCCAATACTGGTCCGGTAACATAACAAAGTTTATTGAAAACTCATGATCAATGAGATATGATGAGCCGTCATTAGTTAATGTCATTCTGTCTATTCGTAACCTAGTTTTATACTCCTTGACGGTGATACATTGTTGCTTATCAGTCCCAATCCATCTATACATCTCTATGGATTGATTATATCCGTGCCCTTCTCCCGTAATTTCTGTTCACACTCATATAACTTTATTAACATGAATTTCCCAAATTCAGCACACATTAGCGACAAAGCAGGATTTTTTCAGACTCCGATTTTTACGGTGTATAGACCTGCCCGTCTACCAAGTGTATAAGCATCAAATTATACCTGATTCACAGTACTCATCCTGGTATGCACTCCCATTCATGGCACGAATCAATATAACCCTTTTCTACGGGTTTTTAAGCAAACCAGCCCACACAAGGCTGTTCACGTCTTGTTTATTTCTTGGGTCCATTTTTGTTCTCCACGTCATTGTTTCAACACACAAAAACTCCTACGTCATCCTTTTTTACTGCGCGCATGAATAATGCACCTAAGTGTACTATTCACATATCTTCAAATATTTTCACCAAACTCAACTCAGCGCTCTTTGATGCGCAACAACAAAATGTTGTAAAAAACCATACGCAACAGCTACATTTGCCACAACTGTTCCATCCTCTAATAATGATGCATCTGCCACAACTGTTCCATCATCTAATAATGCTACATTTGCCACAACTGTTCCATCCTCTAATAATGCTACATCTGCCACAACTGTTCCATCCTCTAATAATGCTACATCTGCCACAACTGTTCCACCCTCTAATAATGCTACATCTGCCACAACTGTTCCACCCTCTAATAATGCTACATCCACCACAACTGTTCCATCCTCTAATAATGCTACATTAGCCACAACTGTTCCATCCTCTAATAATGCAGCATCTGCCACAACTGTTCCATCATCTAATAATGCTACATTTGCCACAACTGTTCCATCCTCTAATAATGCTACATCTGCCACAACTGTTCCACCCTCTAATAGTGCTACTTCTGCCACAACTGTTCCATCATCTAATAATGTTACATCTGCCACAACTGTTCCATCCTCTAATAATGCTGCATCTGCCACAACTGTTCCATGCTCTAATAATGCTACATCTGCCACAACTGTTCCACACTCTAATAATACTACATCTGCCACAACTGTTCCATCCTCTAATAATGCTACATCTGCCACAACTGTTCCACCCTCTAATAATGCTACATCTGCCACAACTGTTCCACCCTCTAATAATGCTACATCCGCCACAACTGTTCCATCTTTTAATAATGCTACATCTGCCACAACTGTTCCATCTTCTAATAATGCTACATCTGCCACAACTGTTCCACACTCTAATAATGCTACATCTGCCACAACTGTTCCACTCTCTAATAATGCTACATCTGTTCCATCCTCTAATAATGCTACATCTGCCACAACTGTTCCACCCTCTAATAATGCTACATCCGCCACAACTGTTCCATCTTTTAATAATGCTACATCTGCCACAACTGTTCCATCCTCTAATAATGCTACATCTGCCACAACTGTTCCATCCTCTAATAATGCTGCATCTGCCACAACTGTTCCACTCTCTAATAATGCTACATCTGTTCCATCCTCTAATAATGCTACATCTGCCACAACTGTTCCACCCTCTAATAATGCTACATCCGCCACAACTGTTCCATCTTTTAATAATGCTACATCTGCCACAACTGTTCCATCCTCTAATAATGCTACATCTGCCACAACTGTTCCATCCTCTAATAATGCTGCATCTGCCACAACTGTTCCACCCTCTAATAATGCTGCATCTGCCACAACTGTTCCATCAATTAATAACGCTACATCTGCCACAACTGTTCCATCAATTAATAACGCTACATCTGCCACAACTGTTCCATCAATTAATAACGCTACATCTGCCACAACTACAGAAAACCCCATAACTTACTTCCACCAGGTCCTGCTTTAGTTTCAAGGACAGCAAGAAGTCGTCGCTCTGTGGGTGTGATAAACTTCCTGCTGATAGCAACAGTGCCCTGGAGCTCCACTGATCTCTGCTCTGTTTAAAAAAATCTGAGTTAATCACTCATTCTTAACATTCAGCTCACCCAAGAAGCATAGGCCTTTAACATACTTACTTATACCAAGTCTTCCCATCCGTTGCCATCAACTCTAGATCTTTCCATATCTTCCTTATCACATTCATTCGTCTCCAGTTCTCTTACCCTGGAGTTTTCACAAACGCCTTGTAATACTACGGACAGGTTTCCTCAATGTGTCCCATCCACTGCCACATTTTCCTCTCATCTCTTGTTCCACTGGTGCTTGTCTGGTTCTTAGTTATGGAAGGCAAAGGCAGTGAAGAAGAGAACTGGTCACACTACCTCTTGAAGCTGGACCTACCGTAGTGAAGTCTCTAACATTCTGTAGCTATTTTTTCTAAATAATGAGATTAATAACCTTGTGCATACGATCATCTCTTCTTACGAACATCATGCCCAGTGCGAGCAGTAACTCTGTTACTTTTTTGTCCCAGAAATCACATGTCTGTCATGCAGTTCAACCTTAATTGTAGAACAGGTGTTGAGAACAGACAGACCTAGAGAACTACACAATATAATGAAACAGTATATAACAAGAACAAAATTTAATATATAAGGTGAGGGTATAGTGGGAAAGTGAAGATAAGTTGAGAATCTCATAAAACATATTAATAATGACAAATAAATAGTGAAATGGGTGTCATCCCAAATACTTAGAGCTTTCAACCCCCCCCCCCCCCCCCCCCACCCGCCCCCCCCCCCCCCTACCCTGCCCCCCGCCCCCGCCCCCCCGCTCACACCCCTCCCCCCCCCCCCCCCTCCCCATCCGCTCCTCTCTCCCCCCCCCCCCCCCCGCCCCCCCTGCCCGCCCCCTCCCCCCCCCCCCCAACCCCCCCCCCCCCCCCCCCCCCCCACCCCCCCCCCCCCCCCCCCCCCCCCCCCCCCCCCCCCCCCCCCCCCCCCCCCCCCCATATTAAAAATATGACAGGTATGAGAGACTACCATTTTGGGACAAAGAAATGACACATCCACACAATCTGACACTCTTTATTTACTCTGTGAACGCTAACAGGAAATGATCAATGATACCTTGATCAGGTACTGGCAATTAAAATTATTATCTGGAATTAGCGACACTCTATATCCTAATTATAACCCATCAGAGATTGAGTGCAATATTTTCTTCATAAATCATAGACTTACTCATTTCTACACTCTTTTTCCTCACAACTGATGACCAGTCTGCACTTATCTCTGCTGTGCTTCTTTTGACCTGTGAAAACAAAACTTCATTCACTAAACACCATCAGTACACAAATGACTCACAGAGCTTAAAGTATACTTTCATAAATAAATATATATTTATTTATCGTATTCCTTTCTTTTGTGCTCCTAACAAAGCATGAAGTCAACCACTACAACTGACCCCTTTGCACGAAACCTGCATCAAGACCCCAATGCTTCTGCGGCAGTGGTTTCCATAGCTACCTGCTTCACATGATGAGGTTGCAAGCCTCATGCACAACCTTATATTAGTCCCCTTGTACAAAATACCAGATGCAGAAGTAAGCCCTGTTCTATGTCTCCAAAGAGACGCCTGGGAGCAACATTGGGCATTTTATTTATGTTTGTAGGCCCTACTTTTTAAAATGCAGCTAATAAACAGCCTTCAGTTTGTATTGTTTTAGCTAGTCCAGCATTAATATTTAACCCTTTACAGTCCATTGCCCTGCTAATATTTCAACCCCCCCAACGACCAAGCGAAGGGACATACATAACTCTTTTTTATATTTAAAAAATTATTTATACACTAATATTAGTTCAAATAATACAAAAACACATTTATTTGTACAGTAAAATGGACATACCTGTATATTTTAATGTCACATTTAAATGTTTTTCATAGTTACAATAGGTACCACAAAGTGATTTTTGTTTGCACAGAAACACCAGAGAAAACAATGTCGTTTTGAAGCCCTTGGTAAATCATGAAATTTGGTACTTTATTTTTTAAAATAGGACAACAAATAAAAAATTTATAGCTTTTTAAAAAATGTGGGGACTTCGCAACATTGAAAACGTTACATCACACCAACTTCAGAACACTGCCGTCTTCTTAAATATAATCTTACAACTTTCTCTGACAAACAGCATATAGTCTGAAATATACTGATCACACAAAGAAAACTATAGGGCTACATCATGAAAAATTATCAATATATTTGAGACCAAAAATTGCAAATCTGCAAAACACATTACAAAAAATAAAATTGGTTGAATGAAAGTCAATATTTACAACATCATATTTCAAAAAGTATAAAAGGTACAAGCTTTAAATTTGTACATATTAATCTGCATACTACACACATATATCTCAATTTTTTTTCACAGGATTTAAACATCTATTTGTTCTTGTATAATTTTTTAAAATGTGTCCAGAGGCCAATTTGTCGCAGGGGAAGAAAAAAAATGTGAAAATGAAGAAATTTTTTTTTGGGAAGATACTATCCATATTTCATTTTAAAAAATGTGTAGGCAATAATTAACAACATCTAAACAATAATTAACAACATCTAAACGCTATATTTTTTTTAAACAACTGGTTATTAGCATTTTAAAAGACATTTTTAAACTGGAGGAGAATGATCATGGCGCACTCTTTCCCTGCGAGGGGGCAATGAAGCCTCAAAACCTAAATGCTTCAGAAGTCCAAAATACAATTCTTTGATATTTCCTGATAGTTTAATGTCCTTATTCAATATTAATTTTCTGTATCTTAACTGAGCCTTAAGATTTCTAAGGGCATTTCGATCTTTAAAAATTTTATCTACATCCTCCTTTGTGGTGCTTATGATTGTGTTATATAACTCTAACTTCTTCTCTGCATTTTTAATACCTTTCTCTTTTTTCTTCCTATTGTTGTCAGTTATTCGCTGTTTAATTTTTTCTTTGACTGCCCTCTCTGATTCTTTACTCCGTGTCTTCCATTCCAGTCTATGTTTTCTTGCCGCAGCAAGCAATTTACGGGTTTTTACAAAACTCTGCTTCTTCAACCACAATGCTGTTTTGTTGTGTTTCCACATATTTAATGTCGAACGGAGATGTGTGGATGCATTTCTTCGCTTGTGAATGTCAAAGTCAAAATCACCAAACATTCTCTCTCCAATGATCTACACTGCTCGTTTCTCAATCACCTCTTGAGCTTTCTTGAGGTTTTGCTTTAATTTGGAAATGCCACTCTGGACAGTTTCACATTTGCCACTACAGGTACAGGATGTTTCTTTGTTTTCCTGTTCTCTTGGTAGTAATGGTAGCACAGTCATAGCTTCAAAAGCTGGTTGACTCAAAAAGTCTTTGATATTGATGTTCTTCTTTTTCATACCCTTAATTTTTTTACAAGAACTTGACACTTTTTGTCTTAGTGCTCTTATCTGTGCATTGGTAAATGGTCTATTCAAGAATCTTTGCACCCAGGAACATAGAAATGTATTTGTAAGGCCCTCCCTACTTCTGAAATTATCAAGTGCTGCCAATATGGAATTGGTCATCACAAAGTCAAGGGGTGGTTCGTAGTCAGCAGGACTGGACAAAAGGTTTTTCCTAGTCAAGTTGATTGATGAGAGTAGCTCAGGAAGCTCGTCAAAATATACATCATTTGCTAAATACTGTTGCAGCTCATGATCATCGCTGCCAGTTAGAAAATGCTGTGCAGTTTGCAGGACTTTCAGCACTCGGTGCTTCAGCCTTCCCTTAGTGACAGGTTGCGCTGGAAAAAGCTTGAGGAACCATGCAGTCACCTGATGGATGGATAGATGATGAGTATGAACATTAGTCTACCTGGGTTCAAAGGTTTGAACATGTGGACATACAAAAAATAATTAATTCATTCATGTTTCCTAATCATCTTATAAACTTATTCACACTTATTTGGATTCTTCGTCGTCACTCTTGCATTCTCTACTTTTATTCTATCTGCTCCTCCCTCTTCTCCATTTCACTTTTTATCTGTTTGTAGTGTGTTACTTTGTGGTCTGTAGCTATATGAACAAAAAAAAAAAAAAAACAAGCAGACTACCTCAAGCCATGTTGCATTCCCATCCTCCTTCAGATAATAAAGTTGTGCAAGGACCTTGTTTGACAGTGTGACAGCTGGCACCTTTGGACGGCGGCCCTTCCCAGTCATTAAAAAATGGTTTTTTATACCATCGTAGTATGAGTCATCTGCAACAGTAAAATTCTAGAAGTGAAATTTTCTTTACATGTATAGAGCATTACATGTACTATTATTATATATATATACAAGGGGCTTGACATAAGTCTTGGGCCTGACAATGAAGGCGTCACAGGAGGAAGATGAAACTCGGCACATTTAAAGTTCATCATATTTGCACTGAATGTGTGAAGTACACGTTTGTTTCTTCAATGGGTTTTCCCGCTACAGTGCACGGCGAAATGTACCCTATTGACCAGATCTGCTGCTCCAAAGATTTGACAAAATAATGGAAAAGAAGGAGGCCACAGCTGTGATAAAATTTCTGATGTTTCAGGGAAAAACACCTACAAAAATACACAGGGAGATGGAACCAGTGTTTCGTGATTCTTGTCCTCGGTAAAAACTGGTGTCAACAGTTTAAGTGCAGCTCCCCAACACCTGTCAAGCCGAGGGCGCAGAAGTCTGCAGGAAAAGTGATGCTGACTGTTTTTTGGGACGCCAAAGGTGTCCTGTTGAAAGATTATCTGCCTCGTGGCAACACAGTTAATGGACAGTACTATGCAGATCTTCTCACCAAACTAAGAAAGGTTGTGACCAGGAAACGAGGGATAACGCGCACTCAAAATCTTCCTTTGCTTCAAGACAACGCGCCCTCTCACAAAGCACGGCTTGTGCAGCTAGCAGCCAACGATTTGAATATTGAAATTCTTCCACACCCACCATATTCTCCAGATTTGGCTCCATCAGACTTTTTTCTATTCCCAAATCTTAAAAAAACAGCTAAAAGGAAATCATTTTGACAGCGATGAAGAGGTTATACTGGCATGTGATGACTGGTTTAGTTTGAAAAATAATGTGTTTTACTCCCAAGGTCTTTGCAAGGTCAAGCAGAGATGGCAGAAGTGTGTCAATTCAGACGGTGGCTATATTGAAAAGGAATAAACACTATACAAAATTTCAGCTCTCTGTGACATGTCCTTCATGGTCAGGCCCAAGACTTATGTCAAGCCCCTTGTATATACATGTACAGTTGACATTCAAAAATCCGGCCATCGATAATCCGGTTCCTTCAGATTTCCGGCATGGATTTCGGAGCGCATTTTTAAATTTACCGCGTTGGCGCGCCACTGTTTTCTGGAGCAGTTTATGTTTTGATGCAGCTGTTTGGGTCTTGCTTGCACGTGTTAACAGGCATTCCTGCTCATTTTATCATTTATTTGCTGCTGTATAGCCCCATTATGGATTCAGCAAATAAAAGAAGTGGTGTAAAATGTAAACATCGTGCATTGTCGATCGCAGATAAAGTGTACAGGTAGTCATTTTTCTGTTAAATATATACAGAATATATAACCATAAAAAATCCGGCATTTTCAAAAATCCGGCACTCCTCAGGTCCGGAGGTTGCCGGATTTTTGAATGTCTACTGTATTGCATTGAAAATCAGGACTAACCTTAAAACTTAAAAAGTGCACAGCCAGCTTAAAGTAAGATGTATTTTAATTAACATGAATACGTGTGTCTGAACTATTTAAAGTGTACTTCATGAAAGCTGTTTATATATATTTATGTTTGAGGTAAGACTATCAACTAGTGCCTGCTAGTCCTGACATTTCAGTACACCGTCTGCTACTTTAGTTATGGAATTTTCCGGCTTCCTAGCCTTGACTCAATATGTCGTCTATTGGCATTGGGCCTTGCGATATCATTCGCTTTTGAGATCATAATTCACCCTATTATGTTGCAAAAGAAACCTTCATTTAATTACCAATTAATCAAAACATGCATTTTTTATTCAAATTGGTAACTTTCTTAGCTTTTCAAGCTCTTGAAAAAATTAGATTGATGTGCGAATGTCTGAAGTGGTGATAACACATTCAATCCATGCTGTTACACAAACTGTGCGATCGTGTTAAATTGCTAAATAATATTAAAACTATTGTAAATTTTACATTTGAAGTTCAAAACATTGTTAATAAGTGATATACTTACGTATAGTCAACCTCAAATCAGAAAATGTGATGATGTTTGAACAAGAGCCAATATAAGTGGCGTCCCGATCTTGATCGACATTGGGAGTTATCACGGCCCATGGAACAGCCTCGCTCTGCATCCTTCGCTAAAATTTTTAGGCCTAACTTGAGCGATACAGAACTTACTCAAAGTCAATTAGCTCGACCGCCAAATATCAGAAGTCTTTAAAATTTCACACGAATAATGAAAAATGGCTTCCAAATCTTCTCAAACCTTGCAAAGATTTATAACACCATTTAAAATGTCAAATTTGGTAAAATTTCAACTTCACTTCGAGATATCAACGTTTTACACTTTGTTTTCTACAGTTTGCAACATATGAAACTAAAGATACACTTTTCCCCCTAAAAGTTGTGAAAACAGTGTGCAAATTAGTGGTTTGGCAGTCGAGCGACCCTCATTTGAATGAAGCGTGGTGAGACGAAAAGGTTCGGAGTTCGTAGCGACCCAGGGAAAACTACGCGTAACGTTGCTAATTGTTTTCATTAGTAAAAAATACTTCAATAGCTTTTATTTTTTTAAAATTAATACACTTCAAAAGAGAAGAAGATAAAGAGTATCGTGATATAAATTTTATTAAAATCCGCTTAATAGCAAAGGGACAGTGACGACTTAAACTTGACGAATTTCCCTCAGTTTTCTCCATTTTCAACAGTTCGAAGCGGGCACTTTGTGGTACCTAGTTACAACAATTTAAAAACCAAAAAATTACTTTATCTTTATGATAGTCTTGCGCTGGAAAGCTTTTATATACATTAACTGTTTTTCTTGAAACTTTGAATAATATACAAATTACACTAACGCTGGGAACACAATTTACTGCCATAAACTGTCTCTAGAACTCTACAAGTGTCTGTTTTTCTTTAATTCTTACAGCATTGAACACGTAGTTTTTTTTTCAGCTCACGAGTTTGACGGTTCATGCTTGTTGGATGTTGGTTTTAATTACGCTCACACTGAAACAACGTAGGCCTAACCAACCCATTTCAGCTCTGTTGGTCTTTTCATAAGTCCATCGTCTTGTATAAATAAGAAGAAACAAATAATATGCCGCTGCTTATCAGACAAATGTTTAGGCCCTGGGAAATATTCCAGGTTTATGAGCATAAATCTGGAATAATTCCGTACAAGTAAATGTGCCTCTAAATGTCCATTGTCTTTAATTTTACTAGTTCCTACATCGATTTTTCTACTTTTACTATCGATAACTGTGTCGTAGTCCACATCGAAGTAGGATTAATCATTTTCACTATCGGAATAACACAGAAACGTAGATCTAATCCTTCAAAGTTCATTCCATGGCTTGAAAAACCATTTTTATACTGTGTAATTTTTTTTTAAATCACAAAAAATCAACCACTCGACTTTAAAAAATGCGATTGATATCAAAATAAACTTTGAAATGGCCTCTATCCGCCGGAAACATGCAAAATCTCACGGGACTTCTGATGCCGCTTAGCAATGGAATAAGCAACCTGTTGCCAGGCGCTTTTGGCCAAATCGGACTGTAAAGGTTTAAAAAAAGTATGCATATACAGTACTTGTACTGAATCGTGTAGTTCATAGTTCTAATACTTTTTCTTCTTCCTTATTCCCCTTCAGACTTCCACATTAATAACTCTAATAAAGGAGGTAGTCAACTCAAGGTTCATGACGTCTCCAAACAGTTTTTCATTGACAGAAGTGGGCTGTTGCTATATGCTACTCCGTTCATTGCTGTAGGTTTGGCAGGACTGCAGCAGGTGTTCAGCTGTCATCGGGCTGGTGCTGCATGTGCAGAGATCTGTTTCACCAATTTAGTACTTGTGGTATAGATGGTATCTCAATCTGTTGTGTCCAGTGCGTAGCCGAAATAGTTCTAATAGATGAAAACACCTTTAAACGGGAATAATTGTACTAATAAGTTTATTATCAAAATGTTAGAAAGCATCGACATTGATGGTAAAGACTTGAGGATAATAAACAACATGTACTGGCAACAAACAGCAGCTGTAAGAATTAGCAGCCAAATAGGAACGTTTCAACAAGTAAAAAACAGGGTGTCAGGCAGGAATGCGTGCTGTCACCGGATCTGTTCAATCTGTACAGTGAAAATGTAATGAGATCTCTTGAGGACATGCCAGGAATATCATTCGCGGACATAATATAAGCAACTTGAGATATGCTCATTCATTCATAACTCTCCACTCCCAAAGGAGCATAGGCCTTCAACAAACACCTGCAAAGTCCTCCTGTCACGTGCCATCATCTCAAGTTCTTTCCATGTTTTCCTCATCATTTTCACCTCCGTTTCCAGCTCTCTTCTCCATGTGCTTCTTGGTCTACCTCTGCCTCTCTTGCCCTGGGGGTTCCAGAACAAGGACTGCCTTGTAATGCTATCAACAGGTTTCCTCAGTGTGTGTCCTATCCATCGCCTTCTTCTCATCTCTTGTTCCACTGGCACTTGTCTAGTTCTTGTCCTCAGTTCCACATTGGTAACCTTGTCATACCATTTTAATCCCTCTATTCTAAGCAAGCACTCATTTATGAAACTCTGTAGCTTTTTGGTTGTTGTCTTTGTTGTTCTCCATGTCTCAGGGCCACACAATAGGACTAACTTCACATTTGAGTTGAAGATTCTTTTTTTCGTGTTGGATCCAATTTCTCTTGATCTCCATATATTTTCCAATGCAATAAAAGCTCCTCTTGCTTTTTGTATTCTTATTTTGATACCACTGTCTGTCCCTCCAACTTTGCCTATATTGCTGCCAAGATAGGTGTACGATTCTACATCTTGTATTGGTGTTTTTTCAAGTTCAACCCTGTTATAATTAACTGCATTTATTCTCATTATTTTCGTCTTTTCCTTGTGTATTTTCAGACCCAATTGCTGTGATCTCTCATCGAGTGTTTTCAATTTGTCCTGCATCTGATTACGGTTATGGGACAGAAGAGCCAAGTCATCAGCAAAATCCAGATCATCCAACTGCTTAGTCAGAGTCCACTGGATTCCATTTCTGTTGTGTGTTGTCGATGTTCTCATAACTCAGTCTATTGCTAGTAAGAAAAGAAATGGAGACAAGAGGCATCCCTGTCGCACTCCTGTTCTTATCTCAAACGGTTCTGTAAGCTGTCCTTCATTAAGAACTCTGCATGTCATGTTGTTGTGTCTGTTTTTATCCTGTAAGACATGTTGTAGCCTTGATAGATATGTTGATTTTGGTTAGGGTTAGATATTAAATCTGACTTAAAACATTGTCAGAATATGTCTGGCTTACAGGTAGCCGACTACAGTGTCAATATGCAAATCGTAGTGTGCAGAGTTTGAACACTGGTATCAAGGTTAATACAAGTCCAAAAAGTCCAACAGTACCCTTGACCAACTTGGTAATATAATATACTTGACCCATTGGCTGGTAAGTTAGTTAAATTGAATATGTTTATTTTGACGACGACGAAGACGATAAACTTGCAGAGTAGACATACTCTTACATTGACGGTTGCACATATTAGTCAAACAAGTATGGCATGAATATCATATCATTAGTCCATTTCCATATCTATTTGATGGACCTCATAAACGATCTTGTGGCTAGAAGATTCTTTTACTACAATATATACATATTTGAGACGCCGGACGATTCACTGGAACAACTTCAGTGTATTTAAAACCAAACATACTCCAACAGAGGATCAGTTCTCACTAGCGGCGGGCCATCAAGGACCGCGCCGAAGCCCTAACTAGATCGTGCTGGTTATTTAAAAGGCGAGTATCAATCGGAGATACATACATAAACGACGCTGACACTTCCTACTGGAAGGTAGCAAAACCTATAATCAATTAACTATTCCCGTAATATGGGACACTTAGATCAGACCTACGTCTGTCTTCTTAAGCCGGCATTTTGTCTCTCTCTGACGCGTAAGCGTACTTTGGCAACAATCAAAAACATTGCACCAATTTGTGCTCTTTAGTGCAGAATTAATTTAAACTATTATTACTTACACAGATGCGTACCTATAGTACATCTAACCAAGTTAGACTTTGGCATCTGGTAAACTGTTAAGTCTCGTACCCTTAATACCTATGCGAAAAGGGACTAAACACATGTCTTCATATGTTTTCTTTATTAAATTAATGATCTTCAGGGGAACTCCATAATGCCTCATCAATTTTCAGAGTGATTCTGTCTACACTGTCAAATGCCTTTTCGTAGTCCACAAATCCGATGTATAGTGGTGAATTCCATTCGACTTTGTTCAACTATTATTCTCAAAGTGGCTATCTGGTCTGTACAGGATCTGTTTTGTCGAAAACCTGCTTGTTCATCTCTCAGTTTCTTGTCTATGGACTCTTTTAATCTCTCAAGGATAATCCTGTTTAATACTTTTCCTGGCACTGACAGTAACATTATTCCTCTATAATTTGTGCACTCTTGTAAATTTCCCTTCTTAGGTAACTTAACCAGATATCCTTCCTTCCATTCTGCTGGTATCTCTTCCTTTTCCCAGACTTTACCAAGTAATGTATATAACATCTCTGTAGCCGTGTTGATATCTGCTTTGATGGCCTCTGCTGGAATGCCATCAGGTCCAGACGCTTTTCAATCTCTTAGAAGCTTTATATGGCTTTCTTTATTTCTTCCTTCGTTGGTCTTTCACCGTTAATTTGTAGCTCCGCTAGCTGGATGTCCGGGAGGTTTCGTGGAGCTGGTCTATTGAGAAGGTATTCAAAATATTCTGTCCACCTCTTCATTTGCTCTTGTATATTGCTGAGCAGTTTTCCATTCTTGTCTTTTATGAGGCAGCTTGTTTGCTTGTATTTCCCTGTTAGCTTCTTTGTGCTGTTATACAGTTCTCTCATATTTCCTTTGGCTGCAGCATCTTCTGCCTCTCTTGCCAACTCCTCAATATACTTCCTCTTGTCTCTTTTGATACTTCTTTTTACATCTTTTTTTGCTTCTGTGTACACTTCTTGAGCCTTGGCTTTGGAACTTCTGGTTTTGCTTGTGTTTAAATCTGCTTTCTAGTTTTTTCTGTCTTTTATCTTATTGATGGTTTCTGTTGTTATCCATGCTTTTGGTTGTCGTTCCCTTTTCCACAGTATTTCTTCACGTCTCATTCTATACAGTTTTGATTTGCTGCCAATAGTCTTCTGTATTCTCTACTCTTCCAGCTGTTGGAGCACTTGGTATTTGTTGGATATTGTGACTGCAAATTTGTCTCTTGTTTCTTAATTTCTTAGATGTCCTACCTTAAATTGTTGTCTATAATTTTGCATTGTTGCATATCTCTTGAGTTTCATTTTTACTTTGGCTATCAGAAGGTGGTGATCTGATGCCACCACATCTGCTCCTCTATATACCTTTACATCCTGCAATGATGATCTAAACTTCTTGTTTATGCATATATGATCAATCTGATTTTCTGTTCTATGGTCTGGTGATATCCATGTTGCCTTGTGTATTCTCTTATGTGGAAACATGCTTCCTCTTATAGCCAGTTGATTTGAAGCACAGAAGTTTGAGAATAGTTCCCCATTTTCTTCTTCTTCGTTCGTCCTGAAAAGGACATTGGTTGCGTTGTGTCTGTTTACAGCGAAGCTGTGATATTTGCGCCTTTCGGCCAACACATCCGACTTCAGCATGGCATTTTTGGAACGGGTTAGGCTTCCCTCTTCGATCCCTACTCACTCAGCCAGACTGCAGTGATGCAGCCTGTTTCCAGGACCACCACTTGGCGGTGGAGTAGGGTCTTGGTCAGCTCTGGTTCGCTGACCCTGACACAAGCAGTCTAGCTATGGGTTGCTAACAGCATTTCTCACTGTTGACGCGTCTTAGGTCCCATTCCCCATTTTCATTCATTATTCCTAGCCCATGTTTTCCCATGACTTCTTCAAAGCCGGTGTTGACTGTACCTATCTTTGCATTCATGTCACCCATCAAAATTGTGATGTCTCTTCTTTTTTACTTTTTCCATAATTTCCTGTAGTCTAGTATAAAATGCTTCTTTCACACTCTTCTTTGTCATTAGTTGGTGCATAACATTGGATGACATTTACATTTATTTTCTTTTTAGCTGTTTTAAAAGTAGCTGTTATTATTCTGGGTCCAACGGCTTCACATTCAATGAGTGCTTCTTTAGATAAGAGCTACCCTTTCACTGTGGTGTGAACTTTCGTCTTCATGTCCTGAGGACAGCACCAATTCACCTGTGATGAGTTTCTTCTTGTCTACCCCCTTCCACTTTGTTTCACACATTCCCAGAACCTCGATTTTGTATTCCCTCATTTCTGCTGCTACTTGTGCTACTTTCCCTTGTTCGTTTAATGTCCGAACATTCCAGGTGCCACATCTGGAAGTTCTCCTAGAAGAAAGAAGGTTAGTCGGTAACACAGACTCCTTTCGGCTTTCTCTGTGTTGCATCATAGGCCTCCCTGCGAGAGGACCTTCCCCTGTCTTGGATGGCTGTGTTTTATTTTCCTTAATTGACTTGTCCATGTTTGTTGAAGTTTTTTGTGGTTTAAATTTTTTACAGGATAGGGTAACCAGCCCCATGCCCAACCTTCCTTAGTCGCTTTCTACGACATGCATGGCAGGGAACAGTGTTACTATTCTTTGCTCCCCTTTCGGACCCCGGTAACACATGGGTGAGATATGCTCATGATACAGTCTTAATAGCAAACATTGAAAAGGAGCTGCAGGAAATGGTCGATACAATAGTGGTAGAAAGTGAAAATAAAGGCCTCAGCCTTAATAGCAAAAAGACAGAAGTAATGGTCTCTCAAAGAAAAGGGCTTCCCCAGAATGCACTATCAAAGTAAATGGAACCGTTTTAAAACAGGTCAATAAATTCAAATACATAGGCACATTAATAACAATGGATGGAAGATGCATCTCAGAAGTGAAGAGCAGAATAGCTCAGGCAAAAGCAGCATTCTATAAAATGAAGAGTATTTTATGTAACAATTCTTTGTCATTGGAAGTAAGAAAGAGAGTTCTTCAGTGTTATATAGAACCAATCCTGACATACAGGAGTGAGTCACGGACAATTAATAAACAAGTAGGGAAGGCACTAGAGGCCACAAAGATGTGGTTTTACAGAAGAATGTTAAAAATGCCATGGACAGCCAAAAGGAGTAACGAAGATGTATCGAAAGAGGCCAATGTGCAAAGGAAACTTATTTCACAAGTTAGAAAGAAGCAATCCACTTTTTGGGGGTATGTTATGAGAAGAGGAAAGCTGGAACATATCGTTACAACAGGTAAGATTGAAGGAAAAAGAGATAGAGGAAAACAAAGAGAGCAAATACTGGACAGTTTAACATCGTGACATGGAAAGAAGTCAATAGCAGAATTGATCAATTGTACAGGAGACAGGAAGTTGTGGAGAGACATGATCTCCTACACCACTAGGTATGGTACAGTCTGTTAGTTTATTTTCATGTAAATGAAGAAATATGCCTACTATTTGGCGACCAACATGAGCGTTGACAGGAATCTCTCCTGATGTTCTCCTTAGCAGTGACTTCTTATTAACTCCAAAATGTTTTGAAGCTTCATTCACAGACATCTGTTTCTTCACGACAGCATTGTATGCGTCTTCCATCTCCTTACAATTGCTAAAATTCCTTCTTCCTCCAACTTCCTTCTTCTTGTAATTTCTCACCATTCTGTGAATAAATATGGGGAAAAAATATGGGGGCATTAAGCACTATTGCTATTATTTATTCAGAAAAGAAAAAAATAGTTATTTTTTCAAAAAATTACTTCCCACCAACAGATAGGCCTACACTTTTTCTAGACAACTTTTGGTAAAATCGCAATGATTGTTGCCAAACGCTCCGCATTGAATATGGGGATTTTTGAGTTAGGATTATGGTTTGGGGACAATCATTGCGATTTTACCCAACTTTTAATGGCACACAGAATAAATGCATCAGATTTAACTGTGAAATTATATTCATTTTTAAAGGCACACTAGTAAAAAAAAAACTAATTGGGGTATTAAGAAACCCCCCCACCCCACATCTTTTTTCCTGTCATAAATATTCTTTAGTCATCAAGAAATTTCACTTATTCATATTTATTAGTTATTTCACACGATAAACAGAAGCTTTAACATGAAACTCAGTTTCAGATGGAAAAAAAAATATCAAAATGTGACACAGCAACAGCTCATTGGCAGCACAGCACATGGCTATGGAGAGTGGTAGAACATCGATGAAAACAAATGAATTATCTTAATTTCTACACAACAAGATGTTAATAGTTAATTTATCCATTTTCTTACCTCAGAGGCAAAGGTGATGATTGTTTCTTCAAGTAGGGCCTAATTTAACAAGGGACACAAAGCGACTGAAAAGTTCCAACTCACGTTTACAATGGCTGCCACTGAGGAGTTCAAATGAAACCTCCGGTTTTGTAAAGATAGGAGCTATTTAATTGGTTGTCTTGGCCCCTATGAAGAATGAAACAATGCATTTGACTGGTCTATAGCAAACACAAATGGTGCCTAATGCCCCATGCTATATGAGAAGTATTACAGTAGAAAAGCTATGTGTCGGGCCGAAAGGCGCAAATATCGCAGCTTTGATTAAACGGCGACACAACGCAACCAACGTTTTTTTCTGGACGAACGAGGAAGAAGATTGATTTTTTTTTTAAAAATATTAATGAAGAAAAATATCCCGTTCAACCTCTGATGGTTTATAATTAGGATATATATTGTTTTCAATTCCAAATAATATGAAAAACTGCCGATATGAGAAAGTGGTATCACATTTGTCAAATCATTGTAAATAGGAACAATCACAATTGTGCTTAAACGTTTAAAATAAAAAGGAAGAAGGATAGCCATTGCTTGTCACGCCAGGCGTGCTTAATGTTGTGTCCATCTTGCAACATCATTAAATATTGCTTAAAAAATGAGAAATTTCTGCCATACGAGTTTTCGAATTTTTATTTCTGGTTAACCAACGATGCAGAAATACTCACCTGCGATACTGAATTGACAACTTTACTTATCTCTAGCCAAGCTTGTTCCCTAACCTCGGAGTTTAAGACATTGTTTGCCCCCTTGGGCCCGTACAACACTGGTTTGACTTTTTCAACTGCTGCACTAACGAGCGCTTTGAGCTCCTCCACTGAAAACCTTGGTCGCCGCCTTCGAACGGTAAACGACGACATTACGGTATCGATCCGATAACAATTAACAATTTCCACCTCCGCCAAGTCAACAGAACAGCCCAGATTGTGTTGTTTCACGTTAAAAGTCCAGCATGGAAATGTAAGCTGAACACTTTAAAACAAAGAAATGCATTTGCAACACAATCTTAATGTTGCATGCTATCGTTATGTGCGCTATATGTCGTTCGTTAACCTTTCGTTAAGTACGAGGCTGTAATAGTGTTACTAAGTTTAGAAGACACATATGACAGGATATTGTCCAAGCGATTATGGTCGCCTTCTGCAATCTCTATTGCGTCAAAGTCTGAGAGGTAAATATTCCTAGTTATAGCTAAAAGGATATTGTTATATAAAATAAATAGTTACAGCTATATGAAATTGGAAGTTACTCTACTTGATATAAAATAAATGGACAAAAACAAAGCCTCAATTGTGTGCAAATATTAGAAATTCGAACCAATCAGAGCAGTTTTTCAGCGAAACCCAAAGTAAAAAATATATATATAAATATGACAAAACTCTGGCGAAATTCTAGGAATCTCGAAACGATACCGTAATTATCGGAACGCGTACACAGAAACTATTCTGTCGCAATCAGAATTTACCACTAACGAAAATAGCCCACGTCCTGAAACACTCGCAACAGCTTTTCGTGAAAGTGTGGAAAAGGCTTCTATTACACACGGCTGTTTGTGCCATATACCACTGTGTATTGAGTGAATGTTATCCATTAGAATTACCCGACGTAGAGTCCAATAATTAAATCTACTTTATTCGGATTTCAAAAAGATCTTTGCGAGTAACCCGTCAATAAATTACGAAATTTATTAATTTAGTTTCATAATAAAACAGTCACCCAATACCTTTTTTACATATAGCATTCTATTAAAACTAATGAAAGAGGACTACTTTTTTTTAAAAATACAAACAAAGTTATTACTGGTCAGTAATTAAGGTGGACGAGTTTTCATTCTACGCATAAATTTAGAGCGAGACGATATCAGTCTTTCTTTCATCTTTTGACAATATCAGTTTCCACTGATTGTAGCTTTTGCCATTACAATCAACAAAAACATTGGGACAGTCATTTGATTGTGTAGGCGTGTACCTAACAGAGGCAGACTTTGCTCATGGTCAACTGTATGTAGCTCTCACGCAAGCAAAAAACCAAGGCAATCTTAATAAATTCAGTACACAGGTTATAAAGGTAAAAATGTTTAAGATAACCTCACATTTATTTAAAAAAAAAAAAAAAAAAAAACTAATTAAAAAGCTGTTTAGTAATGAGTCCCATTACACTATATTTATCTATTATAACTTCGCAGTCTTCTAAATGTAATGCAGAGGCTGACAATTTAAGATGTTGGCTTTAATTCTTCTCCTGGCATTGTTTAGAAGTTGCTCGTTGATGAGAGATTATTTTGAATTTACTACCAGCAGACGTGGATTAACAGCCACTACAGACATGGATTCGAATATTATTCCCTTCCTCCTCCCCCCTCATCCATGTTCCCGTGACTGCTGGTGCGTATTAGCGGCCTCTTAGAAAGGCCGATGATCGATCCCCGTCAATAGCAAAAATGTATAGGTGAATGCATGTTTAAAACCACTGAACAATTTAGTTACGTGCATGATATAGGGGTTTCATTTCTTCACATTTTGATATATAACACTTATGTTATCTTATGTTACCGAAACGATCATGTATTGATCAAATATTCACACTAAGAACAATTATAGAAGAATCAGTGGAAATGCAATCGCCACTTATTATCACCTTCGTCGATTTTCAAAAAGCCTTTGATAGTCTACACCGCCCATCATTGTGGAAGATACTTACAATCTATGGTTTTCCAACAAAATATGTGAATATAATCAAAGCGCTATATGACAATGCAAGATGTTGTGTTAGAACAAATAAAGGGAATACAGAATGGTTTACAGTAGAAACAGGGGTGAAACAAGGCTGTATTATGCCACCACTACTTTTTGGAATAGCTATTGATTGGGTTATGAGAAACTATACCCACAATGAACAATTGGGTATAAAATGGACAAATGGAAAATTCCTGGGGGACCTGGATTTCGCAGATGATTTAGCATTCTTAAGTTCAACACCCAGACAATCCCAAGAAGCAGTAAATAATTTGTGTCATCTCTCGGTTAAAATAGGTCTCCAAATAAATGCCTCTAAAACTAAAGTTATGAACTTTTCTAACGAGACCTTTGATATCATCTTGAACGGGGAAAAACTACAGAAAGTTGAAAGTTTCAATTATTTAGGCAGTAAAATGACTCAGGATGGTGACACAACAAAAGAAATCCATACTAGAATTGCTTTGGCAGCTAGCGCCTTCAATAGATTATCTAACATTTGGAAATTACGATCATTGAATATACATACCAAGCTTCGTCTGTTTAATTCAAATGTTATCTCAGTGTTAAACATACGGCTGTGAGAGTTGGAAAATAACAAAATCATTGGAGAACAAGCTGAATACATTCGAGAACAAATGTCTTAGAAAACTCATGAACATCAGTTGGAAAGAATTCAAGACTAATCGACAAATAAGAGAAGACTCTAGGCAGAAATATGTCTCCAACTATATAAGGAAAAGACCATGGTCATATATCGGTCATGTCCTTGTGGTAAAATGGGATGTTATAAATATTTATAGGGGACTTAGTGTACTGACTGAGATCAGCTGTGAAGGTATCTATATCTAATAAGAGTAGTGTATTATAGATAACCTTACTTACTGCCACATATGTATACCTCAGAATTATTCTGGAATAGTGTGATGACTACGTTATATGTCTAGGGTATGTGTATGATGAATTGTAAGTCATAACAACAACAGACAGATAAACAATTTAATTTATTCCACCACACTTGACAACACTGTGACACTCACATACATAAAACACTCTAAGAGGATATCTTAAAGGAGTCACTGATAACTTTTCAAATAACAATATGTATTCATTGCTGTCATGAATGTATATGTGTCCTGATTCAAATACAAAGGGAACCAGGAATCACAATCAATTTTAATTACAAGTTATATGTACAGAATTTATTAATATGATTCTTATAGTGACATATATTATTAATGGTATCCTATGTGTGTCAGTTGTGTAGTGGTAATATGAGGTAATACTGGTTTTGTTTTGTTCAAGCTCTGTTGGTATTTGTCATCATGACTTCAATAGTTTGTTTCTATTGGAACTATTATTGGAGATGTTCTCAGTTCCTGGTATTAAAACAATTAAATTCCCCTCTTAATTTTAGTTTATAATGTCATTTTAAGATGGGGGTACATAATGTTGAGCTCCATGGCCACACTCTCTTATCTTGCGTGATGACTGCAGTAAAAGACTCCTCTGCTCGTTTACTTAAATGAGTTCTGGAGCCACCCCACTGGTTGCTATATGGACCAAGGAGTATGCTGTCCACCTCTGGCTTCAACAAAGCTCTGACCAGGTGCTGCTCAATAACTTTAAGACCACGGTCCCTGAAACAAGAAGGTTGTACCTTCTACGTCAGAACTAATTTATACTCCATTTCTACACTGAGCACAATACATCACAAACATTGAGTTCAGAGCGTTAGGCCAACTGTCAGCTTCATCTGAAATACTTTATACCAGTATTTCCCTCCCTAATGGTTACTACGCCTCTGCAATTCCAGCATTATTTCTTTTTAGTTAATAATCTAGGTGTCAGTGTACTGTTTGGCCATTCCATGCAGTTTTACTTTCCTCCGACACCTTCTGTTCAGGCTGGAGCACTATAGGCTTTACATCATGTTCGCTACTGAACCACACATATATACAGACATAAATTATCAATTTACATTCAATTTTCATTAAAAGATATTGAATATTTCAAGCTTACCACAATTCATGGAAATAATAATAAACAGTTTCGTTGACTGGCAATGAATATAGCACAACTCCGATCTGCCGATGTCCCAGGCTTTATTTTATAAAAAATATACACTGGTGCTCAACGCACTGCTTCTTAGTAGGTTTATTACAAGATGTGGCAATGAACAGACGCTCTGAATTGTGTATATTCGCAGCTCTACCCAATCACACCACGTCTACACATCTTTTCAAAAAAGTACCCCTTTCTCACGTTTCCCCTGACAACACAAGATAGTATTTATAGTCCGACCAATCGTGTTTAGTCTTTCATTTGTTGCGCTCCAATCACATAGGAGTTAACATGGTAGGCTATTTCCGTAACGTAATGTTTTTTCAAACACGTTATAAAAAAAATTTTATGAGCAGAAATGATTTCATGCTGTCAGGCACCCCCACTATTTTATTTTGGCCATAACTTGGTAATTCCTAGACTATTTGCGTAACGTTTTACATATTCTTTGTCAGCAAACCCTAAGGAACCCAAATATACGAATTTAAGGGAGCTAGGTGGCTGCGTTCAAAATGTGCATTTTCTACCACCTCCTGTTCACTTCAATCCCCATGTGGTGTCTGGGTACTGTCATGTTTTCAAACGTAAACCCATCTAATGTCATCTTTCCCAATAAGCGTTTTTCAGGATTTTAAAACCTAACTCTGGGAAGGGTAGTGAATTTTATCACTGTCGATTTGAAATAAAGTTAGTGCATGTGGCCTTACACGCGTGATGGCAGCAATTGTGTATCGCGCGACGCGTGTTTAGTGTTGCACGTGTCCCTGCTTTCTGCCTCTCCCTTCTCTCTATCCTTTAGTCCATCTGTCTTTTAGTTACGCCGTGTATAAAATGGAATGAATGAAATATTAAATTTAGGTCATTGATCAGCTTGCGTATCTCAAGGTTTTTCCAAGAAATACAGTACACGTTTCATTGAAGAAAGCGGGTAATAATACAGTAGGCTTTTACTATCAACGTGAAAGCGTTACAATTTGCAGACGAAGTAGAAAACAAGGGGGATTTCGAGTACAGTCATTGTGACAGCACTGTTCTTTACCATTCTTCTTTCCTTTTATTAAATTTATTTGTTAGGCTTTGCATTTACGTTTTAATTTATATATGGGGATTAGAATAATTCACGACATCTCCCCTCTTAAAACAGACATTATATGTCAGTCCTTTATTCTATATACACATAGAGAAATTTATTATTATTATTTCTGGGGTTTACGGTGATTCTCATCACACGGATGGCGGCTTAAAAAATCCGCTCCCAAATTTGTTTTTCCAGATATATACTCAATGCTAAAATTATAGGGAGCCAAAAGCAAGGACCATCGGAGTAACCTAGAGTTCTCATGCCTAGCCTGGGCTAGAAACGATAAAGGTTTGTGATCCGTTTGCAACTTAAATGCCTTCCCATACAGATAAATATTGAATTTCTTTATTGCCCATATTACTGCAAGACATTCTTTTTCGCTAGTTGAGTAGTTGATTTCAGCTTTATTCAATTTTCTGCTAGCATATGCCACTGGGCTTAATTCCCCATCCAATGCATCTGATTTCTGTAGTAGAGTTGCACCTAACCCAATATTACTGGCATCCGTCCTTACTATGAATTCTTGACTTAAGTCAGGTAATTTCAAAATAGGTTTACTTGTGAGCTTTTCCTTCAATTCTTGGTAAGCCATTTCACATTGTGGTGTCCATGTAATGCGATCTGGATGTCCTTTACGTGTCAAATCAGTTAACGGTGCACATATGGAATTAAAGTTTTTGATATACTTCTGGTAGAAACCACATAATGAGACAAAGGATCTCACGTCCTTCTTGGTTTGTGGTCTCGGGGCTTTCTTTAGTTTCTCTAAATTCTTTGGGTCAGGGGTCATGTTTCCCTGATAAACTGTGTGTCCCAAAAATTCCAATTCTTTACATCCAACGCAACATTTGGTTGGTCGGGCTGTTAAATTTGCTTCCCTAAGTCGATCAAACAGCATCTTCAGAGAGTCAATGTGTTCCTCAAATGTTTCTGTTGCTATAAGGATATCATCCATGAAATTTGTTATACATGGATTATTCAGAGGGTCCAATAATTTTCTCATCATTCTAGAGAAGACACTAGGCGCATTCTTCAATCCAAATGGCAATCTATTAAACTCATAGTGTCCTTCTGAGGTACTAAAAGCTAGGTATGGTCTAACCTCAGGCTTTACTGGAATCTGATAGTATCCTTTACTCAGATCCACTTTTGAGAAATATTTAGCTTTATTTAGTCTGGCAAACAGCTGATTTGTATCCGGCAATGGATCCACCTGTCCTTCTGTAATAGCATTCAGTCTCCTGTAATCTATACAGAGTCTATGTTCTCCAGAGGGCTTCCTTAAGAGTACAACACCGGAACTATATGAGGATTCACTGTGCGAAATAATTCCTTCCTTCAACAGATAGTCTATCTCTTCCTTCAAAGCTTTCTCCTTAGCAAACGGAATCGAATATGGTTTCATACAGACAGGTGTGGGGTCTATCAGTTTCATATCATATTCCAATAGGTTTGTATGCCCTGGTCGGTCTGTTAACACCTCTGCATGATTATTTAGAACCTGTTGCACTCTCTCTTTCTGAGTTTTTCGTTAAATGTGTACTGATTTTCACCTGTGCTGCTGTCTCACAGGGGTGTAATGGATATTCAAATGATGAAAGTGGTTCCTTTTTCATCTCCATGGCGATGGACAAGGTCAACAAGTGTGTCTCTTCCTGATGTTCTCTTTCCAAATATTTCTTCAGGAGATTCACATGATAGATTTTTTCTTTCCCCTTCTTATCTATCTTATAATTTGTTCTAGACACCTTCTCTAAAACTGTATATGGACCTTGCCATCCAATCTGTAACTTATTCTGACTCCCGGGGAGAAGAAGCAGTACCTTCTCTCCCACAGCCAAATCTCTGTCTTTCGCCTTCCTGTTATAATAGGCAGCATGTTTCTTCCTGGCTTGTTTCAAATTTTCATTGGCAAGTTTCCAGCCAGTTTTTAAACGAGTGGTCAGCTCATTCACATATTGGTATGAAGATGTAATGTTTTCCTCTGCCTTTTCATCAGTCCACGTTCTTAACAAAGCTACATATGGACCTTTAATTTTGTGGACCTATTTGTCCATGCACCGGTATGGTCTCTTCCACTCGAAGCTCTATAGTGATGATTTTTCTTCCCTGAATTATCATGCATAAAACGACCGCTACCAATTTTTCTTTTGGGGCTTTCTCCCCACTTAAAATTCTTGATGAGAGATTTCCTCTCTACATCCTCTTCCTCCAGTTTGTTTAAGTCCGATTGAGGGATTTTCGGCTTATCCTGGGGTAAGACATCTTTTTGCACTCTCCGCATAGTGGCCATTGTAAAACAGTTAAGTGAAGCTTGTCCGTGAAAAGGGGCTTCCCATTCCCTTTGGTCCACCTTATCAAATTTATATCTCTTTGTATTTTCAGGCCTACTTTTGCCCCTTGGCGTGTCCAGGTCCTGATCAATGTTCCCACTTGTGGGTGTTCCCTCATGTGCTATGCTACACCTTTCTACAAAATTCTCAATGTCCCATCTTGCTTTGGGCCAATAATAATTGTGAGCCACCTTTTGGATGATGGTACCTATTTTCTCATGGTCCCCATCTGGTTTCACATGTAGGCTCCTTATTAATTCTGCCCTATATCTCTTTGGAAGAACCAGCTGTCCGTGACCTTTGGATCTAGCTCCAGTCTTCCTATACATCAACTTGTTTTTCATGTAAAAATCTCCCTTGCCTGGAGTTGTATGACAAGTTGACAATTTCCTGAAACAAGGCTTGAGGGTCTTGTCCCCAGCCTGTGCCTTCCTCATCTCTTCTGGAGTGGTATTCAACATAATATCCTCCTCCTGTCTTGAGGTCGACCTGACCTGAAGGGTTGCCATGTACACAGGTTTCCTTCTACAATGGTCAGTGTCATGATTGTTCATCTTACAATTTTTACACCACCTTTTTCCTTGGTTGAAAGATTTTCTTTCATCATATTTCCTTTCATCGAATTGTGGGGTTTTATTTTTATTTTCATACCGTGGCCTATCAAACTGGTGCTTACCTTTGTTTTGATCCCTAGGATCAAATTTATTAAAGTTCTGTGGTGCCCTAAAGTTATCCACTTGTTTCTTTTTATTACCTGTTACCTCTGCTTGAGCTGCTTGATACCTTTCAGCAACATTTAGCAACTCACCCAGCCTCTCTGCACCTTGTTCCATGAGAAACTTTCTCAGGTCTGGAGCCATGGACTCTCTTAATTGCTCTATAAGGACCATTTCCTTAAGATCTTGGGTTTTCCCCAGAGAAGTCCATTTCTCCAAGTATGTCTCTATTCGTGCAGAGAACTGGTGATAGGTTTCACCTGACAGTAGTTTAGCATTCCTAAATTTTTTCCTATAAAATTCTGCATTCTTTTCATATCTTAACAAAAGAGCCTGCTTTAGCATGTCATAATTTTCCTGATCACTTCTGCTCATTTTTGCAAAAACTTCATAAGCTGCCCCACGAAGTCCCTGAGATAACTTTAAGCTCCACCTTTCTCTCTCTAACCCATATGTGGTAGCTAATAGTTCATACCTATTTAGATAGCTCTCTATATCATCGTCTTTCTCAACAAAATGATCTAAATGAAAATTCATAGCTGAGGTTGAGGCTCCCTGGCTAGCAGTAGCATCAGAGGCAAAGGGACTGGCACCATTTTCAGGAGCATGGCCTTGAAACTCAAACTCCCTTAGTCGTAACTCATGTTCCCTTTGTAATCTCTTATCTCCTTTTCTGCTTTCTCTGCAGCTTCCCTCTTTCTGCAGCTAATCTTTTCTTCCCTTTCTGCAGCTAATTTTTTTCTCTTCCCTTTCTGCAGCTAATCTTTTGTCTTCTCTTTCTGCCTCCAATTTCTTAGCCTCAGCCTCAATCTGCAACCTCTTAGCCTCAGCCTCAATCTGCAACCTCTTAGCCTCAGCCTCAATCTGCAACCTCTTAGCCTCAGCCTCAATCTGCAACCTCTTAGTCTCAGCCTCTAATTTTCTTTCGGCCTCTTTTTCTAATCTTCTTTCTTCCCGTTCAATATATTTGTCACATTCAGCAGTGACATAAGAAATCATAATTTGCCCGTCCATTCCTAACTCTTTCGCAGTCTGTACAGCAGCAGATCGAAATTTTGCCAGGTCGGCCATTGTCTAACAGATAAATGTCTAAACAATTTTATCTATGACTAATTAACTCAAGACAACACAGGCACTGTGAGCTCAACCTTATTTATTTTCACCCAAGGATACCTTTTAATTCTTATTATTCCCTGAAGTGAGTTACCCCCAATATTTGTAATAGGGAAAGATTCAAAATCCCGAGGGCGAGACCCCAATATATGTGGTAAAGTGGGATGTTATAAATATTTATAGGGGACTTAGTGTACTGACTGAGATCAGCTGTGAAGGTATCTATATCTAATAAGAGTAGTGTATTATAGATAACCTTACTTACTGCCACATATGTATACCTCAGTCAGAATTATTCTGGAATAGTGTGATGACTACGTTATATGTCTAGGGTATGTGTATGATGAAGTGTAAGTCATAACAACAACAGACAGATAAACAATTTAATTTATTCCACCACACTTGACAACACTGTGACACTCACATACATATAACACTCTAAGAGGATATCTTAAAGGAGTCACTGATAACTTTTCAAATAACAATATGTATTCAGTGCTGTCATGAATGTATATGTGTCCTGATTCAAATACAAAGGGAACCAGGAATCACAATCAATTTTAATTACAAGTTATATGTACAGAATTTATTAATATGATTCTTATAGTGACATATATTATTAATGGTATCCTATGTGTGTCAGTTGTGTAGTGGTAATATGAGGTAATACTGGTTTTGTTTTGTTCAAGCTCTGTTGGTATTTGTCATCATGACTTCAATAGTTTGTTTCTATTGGAACTAGTATTGGAGATGTTCTCAGTTCCTGGTATTAAAACAATTAAATTCCCCTCTTAATTTTAGTTTATAATGTCATTTTAAGATGGGGGTACATAATGTTGAGCTCCATGGCCACACTCTCTTATCTTGCGTGATGACTGCAGTAAAAGACTCCTCTGCTCGATTACTTAAATGAGTTCTGGAGCCACCCCACTGGTTGCTATATGGACCAAGGAGTATGCTGTCCACCTCTGGCTTCAGCAAAGCTCTGACCAGGTGCTGCTCAATAACTTTAAGACCACGGTCCCTGAAACAAGAAGGTTGTACCTTCTACGTCAGAACTAATTTATACTCCATTTCTACACTGAGCACAATACATCACAAACATTGAGTTCAGAGCGTTAGGCCAACTGTCAGCTTCATCTGAAATACTTTATACCAGTATTTCCCTCCCTAATGGTTACTACGCCTCTGCAATTCCAGCATTATTTCTTTCTAGTTAATAATCTAGGTGTCAGTGTACTGTTTGGCCATTCATGCAGTTTTACTTTCCTCCGACACCTTCTGTTCAGGCTGGAGCACTATAGGCTTTACATCATGTTCGCTACTGAACCACACATATATACAGACATAAATTATCAATTTACATTCAATTTTCATTAAAAGATATTGAATATTTCAAGCTTACCACAATTCATGGAAATAATAATAAACAGTTTCGTTGACTGGCAATGAATATAGCACAACTCCGATCTGCCGATGTCCCAGGCTTTATTTTATAAAAAATATACACTGGTGCTCAACGCACTGCTTCTTAGTAGGTTTATTACAAGATGTGGCAATGAACAGACGCTCTGAATTGTGTATATTCGCAGCTCTACCCAATCACACCACGTCTACACATCTTTTCAAAAAAGTACCCCTTTCTCACGTTTCCCCTGACAACACAAGATAGTATTTATAGTCCGACCAATCGTGTTTAGTCTTTCATTTGTTGCGCTCCAATCACATAGGAGTTAACATGGTAGGCTATTTCCGTAACGTAAAGTTTTTTCAAACACGTTATAAAAAAATTTTATGAGCAGAAATGATTTCATGCTGTCAGGCACCCCCACTATTTTATTTTGGCCATAACTTGGTAATTCCTAGACTATTTGCGTAACGTTTTACATATTCTTTGTCAGCAAACCCTAAGGAACCCAAATATACGAATTTAAGGGAGCTAGGTGGCTGCGTTCAAAATGTGCATTTTCTACCACCTCCTGTTCACTTCAATCCCCATGTGGTGTCTGGGTACTGTCATGTTTTCAAACGTAAACCCATCTAATGTCATCTTTCCCAATAAGCGTTTTTCAGGATTTTAAAACCTAACTCTGGTATGGGTAGTGAATTTTATCACTGTCGATTTGAAATAAAGTTAGTGCATGTGGCCTTACACGCGTGATGGCAGCAATTGTGTATCGCGCGACGCGTGTTTAGTGTTGCACGTGTCCCTGCTTTCTGCCTCTCCCTTCTCTCTATCCTTTAGTCCATCTGTCTTTTAGTTACGCCGTGTATAAAATGGAATGAATGAAATATTAAATTTAGGTCATTGATCAGCTTGCGTATCTCAAGGTTTTTCCAAGAAATACAGTACACGTTTCATTGAAGAAAGCGGGTAATAATACAGTAGGCTTTTACTATCAACGTGAAAGCGTTACAATTTGCAGACGAAGTAGAAAACAAGGGGGATTTCGAGTACAGTCATTGTGACAGCACTGTTCTTTACCATTCTTCTTTCCTTTTATTAAATTTATTTGTTAGGCTTTGCATTTACGTTTTAATTTATATATGGGGATTAGAATAATTCACGACATCTCCCCTCTTAAAACAGACATTATATGTCAGTCCTTTATTCTATATACACATAGAGAAATTTATTATTATTTCTGGGGTTTACGGTGATTCTCATCACACGGATGGCGGCTTAAAAAATCCGCTCCCAAATTTGTTTTTTCCAGATATATACTCAATGCTAAAATTATAGGGAGCCAAAAGCAAGGACCATCGGAGTAACCTAGAGTTCTCATGCCTAGCCTGGGCTAGAAACGATAAAGGTTTGTGATCCGTTTGCAACTTAAATGCCTTCCCATACAGATAAATATTGAATTTCTTTATTGCCCATATTACTGCAAGACATTCTTTTTCGCTAGTTGAGTAGTTGATTTCAGCTTTATTCAATTTTCTGCTAGCATATGCCACTGGGCTTAATTCCCCATCCAATGCATCTGATTTCTGTAGTAGAGTTGCACCTAACCCAATATTACTGGCATCCGTCCTTACTATGAATTCTTGACTTAAGTCAGGTAATTTCAAAATAGGTTTACTTGTGAGCTTTTCCTTCAATTCTTGGTAAGCCATTTCACATTGTGGTGTCCATGTAATGCGATCTGGATGTCCTTTACGTGTCAAATCAGTTAACGGTGCACATATGGAATTAAAGTTTTTGATATACTTCTGGTAGAAACCACATAATGAGACAAAGGATCTCACGTCCTTCTTGGTTTGTGGTCTCGGGGCTTTCTTTAGTTTCTCTAAATTCTTTGGGTCAGGGGTCATGTTTCCCTGATAAACTGTGTGTCCCAAAAATTCCAATTCTTTACATCCAACGCAACATTTGGTTGGTCGGGCTGTTAAATTTGCTTCCCTAAGTCGATCAAACAGCATCTTCAGAGAGTCAATGTGTTCCTCAAATGTTTCTGTTGCTATAAGGATATCATCCATGAAATTTGTTATACATGGATTATTCAGAGGGTCCAATAATTTTCTCATCATTCTAGAGAAGACACTAGGCGCATTCTTCAATCCAAATGGCAATCTATTAAACTCATAGTGTCCTTCTGAGGTACTAAAAGCTAGGTATGGTCTAACCTCAGGATTTACTGGAATCTGATAGTATCCTTTACTCAGATCCACTTTTGAGAAATATTTAGCTTTATTTAGTCTGGCAAACAGCTGATTTGTATCCGGCAATGGATCCACCTGTCCTTCTGTAATAGCATTCAGTCTCCTGTAATCTATACAGAGTCTATGTTCTCCAGAGGGCTTCCTTAAGAGTACAACACCGGAACTATATGAGGATTCACTGTGCGAAATAATTCCTTCCTTCAACAGATAGTCTATCTCTTCCTTCAAAGCTTTCTCCTTAGCAAACGGAATCGAATATGGTTTCATACAGACAGGTGTGGGGTCTATCAGTTTCATATCATATTCCAATAGGTTTGTATGCCCTGGTCGGTCTGTTAACACCTCTGCATGATTATTTAGAACCTGTTGCACTCTCTCTTTCTGAGTTTTCGTTAAATGTGTACTGATTTTCACCTGTGCTGCTGTCTCACAGGGGTGTAATGGATATTCAAATGATGAAAGTGGTTCCTTTTTCATCTCCATGGCGATGGACAAGGTCAACAAGTGTGTCTCTTCCTGATGTTCTCTTTCCAAATATTTCTTCAGGAGATTCACATGATAGATTTTTTTCTTTCCCCTTCTTATCTATCTTATAATTTGTTCTAGACACCTTTTCTAAAACTGTATATGGACCTTGCCATCCAATCTGTAACTTATTCTGACTCCCGGGGAGAAGAAGCAGTACCTTCTCTCCCACAGCCAAATCTCTGTCTTTCGCCTTCCTGTTATAATAGGCAGCATGTTTCTTCCTGGCTTGTTTCAAATTTTCATTGGCAAGTTTCCAGCCAGTTTTTAAACGAGTGGTCAGCTCATTCACATATTGGTATGAAGATGTAATGTTTTCCTCTGCCTTTTTCATCAGTCCACGTTCTTAACAAAGCTACATATGGACCTTTAATTTTGTGGACCTATTTGTCCATGCACCGGTATGGTCTCTTCCACTCGAAGCTCTATAGTGATGATTTTTCTTCCCAGAATTATCATGCATAAAACGACCGCTACCAATTTTTTTGTTGGGGCTTTCTCCCCACTTAAAATTCTTGATGAGAGATTTCCTCTCTACATCCTCTTCCTCCAGTTTGTTTAAGTCCGATTGAGGGATTTTCGGCTTATCCTGGGGTAAGACATCTTTTGCACTCTCCGCATAGTGGCCATTGTAAAACAGTTAAGTGAAGCTTGTCCGTGAAAAGGGGCTTCCCATTCCCTTTGGTCCACCTTATCAAATTTATATCTCTTTGTATTTTCAGGCCTACTTTTGCCCCTTGGCGTGTCCAGGTCCTGATCAATGTTCCCACTTGTGGGTGTTCCCTCATGTGCTATGCTACACCTTTCTACAAAATTCTCAATGTCCCATCTTGCTTTGGGCCAATAATAATTGTGAGCCACCTTTTGGATGATGGTACCTATTTTCTCATGGTCCCCATCTGGTTTCACATGTAGGCTCCTTATTAATTCTGTCCTATATCTCTTTGGAAGAACCAGCTGTCCGTGACCTTTGGATCTAGCTCCAGTCTTCCTATACATCAACTTGTTTTTCATGTAAAAATCTCCCTTGCCTGGAGTTGTATGACAAGTTGACAATTTCCTGAAACAAGGCTTGAGGGTCTTGTCCCCCGCCTGTGCCTTCCTCATCTCTTCTGGAGTGGTATTCAACATAATATCCTCCTCCTGTCTTGAGGTCGACCTGACCTGAAGGGTTGCCATATACACAGGTTTCCTTCTGCAATGGTCAGTGTCATGATTGTTCATCTTACAATTTTTACACCACCTTTTTCCTTGGTTGAAAGATTTTCTTTCATCATATTTCCTTTCATCGAATTGTGGGGTTTTATTTTTATTTTCATACCGTGGCCTATCAAACTGGTGCTTACCTTTGTTTTGATCCCTAGGATCAAATTTATTAAAGTTCTGTGGTGCCCTAAAGTTATCCACTTGTTTCTTTTTATTACCTGTTACCTCTGCTTGAGCTGCTTGATACCTTTCAGCAACATTTAGCAACTCACCCAGCCTCTCTGCACCTTGTTCCATGAGAAACTTTCTCAGGTCTGGAGCCATGGACTCTCTTAATTGCTCTATAAGGACCATTTCCTTAAGATCTTGGGTTTTCCCCAGAGAAGTCCATTTCTCCAAGTATGTCTCTATTCGTGCAGAGAACTGGTGATAGGTTTCACCTGACAGTAGTTTAGCATTCCTAAATTTTTTCCTATAAAATTCTGCATTCTTTTCATATCTTAACAAAAGAGCCTGCTTTAGCATGTCATAATTTTCCTGATCACTTCTGCTCATTTTTGCAAAAACTTCATAAGCTGCCCCACGAAGTCCCTGAGATAACTTTAAGCTCCACCTTTCTCTCTCTAACCCATATGTGGTAGCTAATAGTTCATACCTATTTAGATAGCTCTCTATATCATCGTCTTTCTCAACAAAATGATCTAAATGAAAATTCATAGCTGAGGTTGAGGCTCCCTGGCTAGCAGTAGCATCAGAGGCAAAGGGACTGGCACCATTTTCAGGAGCATGGCCTTGAAACTCAAACTCCCTTAGTCGTAACTCATGTTCCCTTTGTAATCTCTTCTCCTCTTTTTCTGCTTCCCTCTCTGCAGCTAATCGCTTGTCTTCTTCCTTCCCTTTCTGCAGCTAATTTCTTCTCTTCTCTTTCTGCAGCTAATTTCTTCTCTTCTCTTTCTGCAGCTAATTTCTTCTCTTCTCTTTCTGCCTCCAATTTCTTAGCCTCAGCCTCAATCTGCAACCTCTTAGCCTCAGCCTCAATCTGCAACCTCTTAGCCTCAGCCTCAATCTGCAACCTCTTAGTCTCAGCCTCTAATTTTCTTTCGGCCTCTTTTTCTAATCTTCTTTCTTCCCGTTCAATATATTTGTCACATTCAGCAGTGACATAAGAAATCATAATTTGCCCGTCCATTCCTAACTCTTTCGCAGTCTGTACAGCAGCAGATCGAAATTTTGCCAGGTCGGCCATTGTCTAACAGATAAATGTCTAAACAATTTTATCTATGACTAATTAACTCAAGACAACACAGGCACTGTGAGCTCAACCTTATTTATTTTCACCCAAGGATACCTTTTAATTCTTATTATTCCCTGAAGTGAGTTACCCCCAATATTTGTAATAGGGAAAGATTCAAAATCCCGAGGGCGAGACCCCAATATATGTGGTAAAGTGGGATGTTATAAATATTTATAGGGGACTTAGTGTACTGACTGAGATCAGCTGTGAAGGTATCTATATCTAATAAGAGTAGTGTATTATAGATAACCTTACTTACTGCCACATATGTATACCTCAGTCAGAATTATTCTGGAATAGTGTGATGACTACGTTATATGTCTAGGGTATGTGTATGATGAAGTGTAAGTCATAACAACAACAGACAGATAAACAATTTAATTTATTCCACCACACTTGACAACACTGTGACACTCACATACATAAAACACTCTAAGAGGATATCTTAAAGGAGTCACTGATAACTTTTCAAATAACAATATGTATTCAGTGCTGTCATGAATGTATATGTGTCCTGATTCAAATACAAAGGGAACCAGGAATCACAATCAATTTTAATTACAAGTTATATGTACAGAATTTATTAATATGATTCTTATAGTGACATATATTATTAATGGTATCCTATGTGTGTCAGTTGTGTAGTGGTAATATGAGGTAATACTGGTTTTGTTTTGTTCAAGCTCTGTTGGTATTTGTCATCATGACTTCAATAGTTTGTTTCTATTGGAACTAGTATTGGAGATGTTCTCAGTTCCTGGTATTAAAACAATTAAATTCCCCTCTTAATTTTAGTTTATAATGTCATTTTAAGATGGGGGTACATAATGTTGAGCTCCATGGCCACACTCTCTTATCTTGCGTGATGACTGCAGTAAAAGACTCCTCTGCTCGTTTACTTAAATGAGTTCTGGAGCCACCCCACTGGTTGCTATATGGACCAAGGAGTATGCTGTCCACCTCTGGCTTCAGCAAAGCTCTGACCAGGTGCTGCTCAATAACTTTAAGACCACGGTCCCTGAAACAAGAAGGTTGTACCTTCTACGTCAGAACTAATTTATACTCCATTTCTACACTGAGCACAATACATCACAAACATTGAGTTCAGAGCGTTAGGCCAACTGTCAGCTTCATCTGAAATACTTTATACCAGTATTTCCCTCCCTAATGGTTACTACGCCTCTGCAATTCCAGCATTATTTCTTTCTAGTTAATAATCTAGGTGTCAGTGTACTGTTTGGCCATTCCATGCAGTTTTACTTTCCTCCGACACCTTCTGTTCAGGCTGGAGCACTATAGGCTTTACATCATGTTCGCTACTGAACCACACATATATACAGACATAAATTATCAATTTACATTCAATTTTCATTAAAAGATATTGAATATTTCAAGCTTACCACAATTCATGGAAATAATAATAAACAGTTTCGTTGACTGGCAATGAATATAGCACAACTCCGATCTGCCGATGTCCCAGGCTTTATTTTATAAAAAATATACACTGGTGCTCAACGCACTGCTTCTTAGTAGGTTTATTACAAGATGTGGCAATGAACAGACGCTCTGAATTGTGTATATTCGCAGCTCTACCCAATCACACCACGTCTACACATCTTTTCAAAAAAAGTACCCCTTTCTCACGTTTCCCCTGACAACACAAGATAGTATTTATAGTCCGACCAATCGTGTTTAGTCTTTCATTTGTTGCGCTCCAATCACATAGGAGTTAACATGGTAGGCTATTTCCGTAACGTAATGTTTCTTCAAACACGTTATAAAAAAATTTTATGAGCAGAAATGATTTCATGCTGTCAGGCACCCCCACTATTTTATTTTGGCCATAACTTGGTAATTCCTAGACTATTTGCGTAACGTTTTACATATTCTTTGTCAGCAAACCCTAAGGAACCCAAATATACGAATTTAAGGGAGCTAGGTGGCTGCGTTCAAAATGTGCATTTTCTACCACCTCCTGTTCACTTCAGTCCCCATGTGGTGTCTGGGTACTGTCATGTTTTCAAACGTAAACCCATCTAATGTCATCTTTCCCAATAAGCGTTTTTCAGGATTTTAAAACCTAACTCTGGGAAGGGTAGTGAATTTTATCACTGTCGAATTGAAATAAAGTTAGTGCATGTGGCCTTACACGCGTGATGGCAGCAATTGTGTATCGCGCGACGCGTGTTTAGTGTTGCACGTGTCTCTGCTTTCTGCCTCTCCCTTCTCTCTATCCTTTAGTCCATCTGTCTTTTATTTACGCCGTGTATAAAATGGAATGAATGAAATATTAAATTTAGGTCATTGATCAGCTTGCGTATCTCAAGGTTTTTCCAAGAAATACTGTACACGTTTCATTGAAGAAAGCGGGTAATAATACAGTAGGCTTTTACTATCAACGTGAAAGCGTTACAATTTGCAGACGAAGTAGAAAACAAGGGGGATTTCGAGTACAGTCATTGTGACAGCACTGTACTTTACCATTCTTCTTTCCTTTTATTAAATTTATTTGTTAGGCTTTGCATTTACGTTTTAATTTATATATGGGGATTAGAATAATTCACGACAGTCCTACGAATGCAAAACAACAGAATACCACTACAGGCGCTCACTTGGGTTCCTGAGGGTAAGCGGAAAAAAGGAAGACCAAAAGAAACACGCAGAAGAACAATAATAAGAGAAGGAAGAACGTTGGGCCTAAATAATGTGCAAGAGCTAAGAGGAGTGGCGTCACAACGAACAACCTGGAGAGCACTGGTTTCTGCCTTATGTCCTTTATTATTATTATTATTATCTTTATAAAAAATTATTTATTGCAAAATCTGTAACGGTAGTCATGAAATTAGCTCGTATACTAAGAGGTAAGCAAGCATTTATTTTCCTTTCAAATTGACTAATGTTCTTACAAATACCAGTGACAGGACAAGTGTTGTCTGTGTTGTTCCTAGTTGCATATAAACAAATTAGGTGTAACGCAGACCAATGTATACATGTAGTGGTTAGAACCCTTGCTTCTCGAGGCAAAATTTACATGGTTCAAGACCAGGCAGCGTCGTGTTCCAGACTACTCAGCTGTAATTGGGTACCTAAATATCTGCTCTTGAGGTAGGGAAGGCAAAAATATCGAGGAAGGTCACTCCACATCATAAAACTGAGATCTAGTATAGTAAAGTCTCTAGCACTTCCCTCCCTTACAGCAGTACTTGCCGTGGAAATCACTTTACCCTGTGAATAATAATAATAATAATAAATACCCTGTGAATAGAGTGAGCAAGAGAAAATCTGACACAGTTTATATATATATATATATATATATATATATATATATATATATATATATAATATAATATAGATATATATAGATATAAGGAATATAGAATATATAGAATATAGAAATAATAAATAACAAATATCTGGAAATAAAACACACCCGCAGACAGACGCACACATTGATATGCCATGAATAATGTACACGCAAAAGCACTTAACAACACCTGTTTTTAATCGATTAGTGTATCGTGTTGGTAGGTAGTGCAGTGTCGTTGCGATGAATGTTCAAGTACTGCCGGTGCGCTGTGATATGGGCCGGCCGTATAGCAGGGCAAGCGGTGCGACCGCGCTGGGCGCTAAGGCAAGAGGGCGCCATGGCGAGAGAGGGGGAAACATGATTTTTTTTTGGTTCTTGCCATGAATCTGGACGTTTACCTTCAGCTTTGATACCACAATTCGTCCAGGCCAATATAATTTCTTTATAAGAAAACAATAAGAATAAAGTGTGACATTATTTTAACATTCTTTTTTAGATGTTATCGTGTTTTTGTTTGTTTATAAGTAATAAATATCTAAAACTGATCTGTAATTCTTTTCGAGAGTCTTACTTAATTTTCCAGTACAGTTTAATTTTCAGGGATAGAAGTATGGGGGGGGGGGGGGGGAAATTGAAACCTCTCGCCCCGGGTACCGAATGTTCTAAGGCAGGCCCCGGTGGTGATGTATGCTCATTGTTTTTAAAGTATGCCTCACGACATAAGCACGATGCATAACGTTCCACCTGGCGGAGAACTGTAGAGGCAGAGATGCAAAATATAAGCTAGAGATGGGGAACCACACGAAGAATGGCTGCCAACCGAGTAAAGTGGAGACAGTTTATTGTTGTCCTACAAGATGCCACCAGGCGTGATGGCCACTGATTGCTTTGTCAGTCCGTGGCCAAGCACCAATGAAGAAGATAACGTCCAACGCTGCATGCATGTCGGCACTTTTTTTTATTTTTGGTTCCACCAGTAACATAAAGCAGGCTAACCAACCACGTCTGCTTGTGGTTCCGTTTTTTTTTTTTTCTTCGAATTGTTTCCCTTCTTGTGGTGAAGCTTGCATTTTTCAGCCTAGTCAGAAGTCCTTCGGTTATATAACAGTGCAACTGTCATTCAGAGAGAGAGAGAGAGAGAGAGAGAGAGAGAGAGAGAGAGAGAGAGTTGTCAGACTTCTAGTGCAACGATGATAAATACTAAGCCCATGTACAGTTAACACGATGAAGCTCTGATAAGGGCTGACCCTGAAAGGATTAATAGCTATGCCGGCAGCCGGCAACAGCTGCAGCTAACAAACGATGAAGGCCTGTCTAAAAAACTGGTCAGATTTGTCTGGCTGACACAAAATTAGACCTATTTACTACACACCATAGCCTCGTGTAGTTACACACCATAGCCTCGTGTGCTACACACCATAGCCTCGTGTAGTTACACACCATAGCCTCGTGTGCTACACACCATAGCCTCGTGTGCTACACACCATAGCCTCGTGTAGTTACACACCATAGCCTCGTGTGCTACACACCATAGTCTTGTGTAGTTCCCGGGGGTTCTAAATAGAAAAAAAAGAAAAGAGGCCTACTGCCTCCTCAGGCATGTCGTACAAGGCCACTAATATGAGGTTGTACATGAGGCTGGCAACCTCATCATGTCAAACAAATAGCCTTAGAAGCAACTACTACAAGAGGACATCAATGCTTTAGTGCAGGCTTCCTGAAAAGAGATCAGCTGCAGAGGTCGGTCCATGCTCCTCCATAGGGAGCGCAAAGGACAGTGATGTGATAACTATACACCAGCAGATGCACGTTACCAACTATGGCGGTCCGTCTCACGTTTCAGCCACAACCCAAGTGTTTTTACTTCAAGGGGGTAGGTGAAGGTCATACTGTTAATAAGCTGCTCTGGAGGAACCGATATTCTTGGACGACATGTTCTACTGTTTCATTGTCTGTGTGTGGTTGAAAGAAGCATGCTTCCAACCTGACCACAAGGTCTTTTATATTTGGACATGCGCCCTAATATAAACGACGGACCATGTGTTTAGGTTTGTCGCGAGAGGTTAGATGGTTATAGAAGTTGATAAGATATCTTGGACAAAAAGGTGTATCAGATGATACCAGGATAGTGCCAGATATGAGTCTGGTCTTATCAGTAATACCCCCTTCTCTGAAGAGAGTAAGGGTGTATAGACACGAAGGTAGGTTCAAGCTGTATAAGTTCCCAGAGAAGATGGTAAAGTTTTACTCTGATTCCTTATGTGCTACCTCTCCAGATCCTCCTCTGTTAATATGGTATTTATTATTGTATTTAACTCTGCTAGGGGTAATTAACTAATTAATTTCACCAACAAGAACTGTAATTTAACTTAAAGAATTTAAATAAGTCTGCTGGTGAATATTTACAATTTATTTGTACATTTACTCTTTTCTAGTTGAAAAGGTTGAAAATAAATCATATTACAACAAGAATTAAACATTAAAAAATTCAACAAAGTCTTTCACTGAATCCAATTGTCTATCCCTATGAAGAAAGTCTTGTTGGGTGGGTTTCTCTCTCTGATTAAGTAATAATGTCTAATGTCACAGTTCTGTTTGAATATCTATACTGCTTTTGGTCATCATTAAGAGTTTCTTTTATAGTTATGTTTGGTGAACAAGTCTATGCTGCACAGTTGCCTGTATGGACAACTTATCTTGATCTAGGAAGATGGCTCCCTCTGATATTGGAACGAATCCTGTCTGGAAATCTTCCAAGAAGTACACATGCGATGTCTGGCCCTCTGATTTACACCGGCACTGCATCCATTGTCACTTCAATAAGAGATGCCTCTTGAATATCGATTTGGTTTACATGATAAAACCTGAAACGAAGTTAAATGCAATCCCTGTATTTTCTATCAATATCCCTATCTGACACAGATGGGGATGACAGACAGTTTCAGACAGAGTGCTAGCAGATGCACAAGATATAGTATAGAAGCAATAATCAAATCAGTTCACTGTGATCATAAAATTCTTATACCTTCTTAGTTACAATCCTTTTCCCATTATTCGCCTCCCTACAATAATTTGGTCGTGAATAAAACTACTAAGTGATATATCAAACTATACAGTAATCCAATTACTTTCATCCTGCCTTATGTTCCTGGTATGTCATCCATTCCATCAAGAAATAATTCTTTAAATACTTGTCTAAATCTACAGACACACTTTTGCCATCATTCTCAATTTATTTTGAATATACACAGCCGGGTAAGTCCTGCAGAATTTACACAATGGTTGCAGAAACACGTCTACACACTTCCTATCGCACTCTGTATTGAATTAATAGAAATACATATAATTATATACATATATATATATTCTTTCTTACCCTCAGGCACACACAAACGAGCTGTTAATGGGTCAGAATGATCTGCTCTCAGGTACAGAATGGCAAAGGCACTTTTGCATTACCACTGTTACCGTTTCGATTCTGCTCTCGTACGCTGTCATGGGTAGGTGCTATCTTAGGAGTGTTTGTCTTTGTATGGCGAGCCGTTTGCGTCATAGCTTTTTTATATCTGGTGTGATCGTTACGTGGAAAAACAGACTTTTGTCACGACAGTAGGTTTTGAACGGTTTGGACTTCACCAAACTTGTATGTTGACTTAGTTACTTAGTTTTCAACTTTACCAGTGAGGTGATAGACGTTAGCCACAGAGGGAGCTCACAGCTAGTAGCTATCCTATCAGCTATCATCCTTTTAGCCTGGTTCCAGTTCAGTTCACGGTCCTTCAGGGATTGTCTGATATTGTCCTCCCAGCAAACTCTGGGTCGTCCTGGAAGTTTGGATCTCAGGCTCTTAGTTTCCGGTAATTGTGGTGGTAGCCGATCTTCTCCAATTCTGCAGACATGGCCAAGCCATCTTAGTTGGGACTGTTCTACTTGGGTCTGCAGCGGATGGGATTACTCACCAAAGACTCACCAAAACGAGGCGAAATTTTTTATTAAAAAAACAAGGAAATGTGCCTCGTAAAAGAATATTTTTTTCTTCTTTACAATGGAACCCGAGAAGGAAAGAGAAAAAAGAGCGGGTATTGTACGTATATCAGTTGTGACAAAACTGGAAGACAAAGCGTAAGCTTAGAAAGATAATGCCTTACAGACTATAAAGTTAGATACATCTGATAATAAGTATGTGTCATGGAACATTCTGTGCATAATGCAAAAGGTCGCGTCTCCCATATATGGAAGTGACATGTCCTTACAATCTTTCGACAGTGTGTTTCAGACCTAGGGGTCTTTTATATTTGGACATGCGCCCTAATATAACCGACTACGTTAAACGAACGCGCCTCGCCAAAACTTTACTTAAAAAAAACAAACGTTTCTCAGGAAGCAAATGTGTAGTTCCCGCCGGTCTCGGAAAAGACAAAGAGAAAATAATAATACTGCAACGTCAAGCATGTCGTACAAGGCCACTGATATGAGGCTGGCAACCTCATCATACATACACATAGCTAAACAAACTGCAGCTAAGATGGGAGCTCCACACTCTATGGGGAACGGGAAGGAAAGTTATTGTTATTCTTTACTATATGTGGACTAACACCCGTGTGTTACCGGGGCCCGAAAGGGGAGCAAAGAATAGTAACACTGTTCCCATCCATGCATGTCGTAGAAAGCGACTAAGGAGGGTTGGGCATGGGGCTGGTTACCCCATCCTGTAAAAAATTTAAACCACAAAAAATTTCAACAAATATGGACAAGTCAATTAAGGAAAATAAAACACAGCCATCCAAGACAGGGGAAGGTCCTCTCTCAGGGAGGCGTATGATGCAACACAGAGAAAGCCGAAAGGAATCTGTGTAGCTGACTAACCTTCTTTCTTCTCAGCTCCACAAGCCCCCCCCCCCCCCCCCCCCCCCCCCCCCCACTCCCCCCACCCCCCCCGTGGACATCTAGCCATCGCAGCTAAAAATTAACGGTGAACGACCAACGAATGAAGAAATAAAGAAAGCTAATAACGCTTCTAATAGATCTGGAAACGCGCTGGACCTGATGGCATTCCAGCAAGAGCCATCAAAAGCAGGATATCTGACACTGGTACAGATGGTGTTATGCAAATTACTTGGTAACGTCTGGAAATAGGAAGAGATCCAGCAGAATGGAAGAAGCTTATATTGGTTAATTTTTATAAGAATGTAAATTACCAAGATTGCACAAAATAATATATGAATAATGTACTGTCAGTTCCAGGTAATAATCTAAACCTTACATATCCTACGATATATAAAAAATAGACAACATACCCTACACTTCTCTTAATAACACTCATTTAAACTCCAAAAAACATCACTTACCCTCCCTCACTCCCCAAATTCTCCACCACTAATAACCCCATACATTCCTTCCAACCCACACACCCACTTAAAATATTCCACCTCCCCTTCCAAATACCTTATAATACATCATCCACCAAATTCCCTATAAATCTTCCCAACATCTATAACCCATCCACTCCAAACCATACCACCGTCCCCCACATACTACACAT
>JAMPIV010010182.1:0-242810 GCA_024509875.1 Oreohelix idahoensis
TAGAAAGCCGGAAAGTAAACTTTTAATAAATCCTCACTTGTCTGAACCAATCAACTTACAATATTGTAAGACATGTTGCCCTCTCTTCAACTTTTTATACCAAACTAGTCTTAGAGCCCAGTATTAAGAAAATAAAACTAAACACTCAATTAATGGAATACACATACCAGGAATAAAGGGAAAAAAAGCTAATACCTACGCAGATCGACACGCTATTTCCGTCCAAATTTTTGCATCAATAACACCAATTTTCAACACATTTACAAACTTTCGGCCATTCGATGGTTCTAAAATAAACATACTAAAGTCATCTATAATGGAATAGGAAAATGGAATAATAAAACGGACTTACCTTTTTCAATTAACCACAAACAAGCAAAAGAAAAATATATGAATAATTTTCTCCTCGACACCAAGGAAATCTGATAACGATATGTGGAAAAGAAATAATTTCAAAAATAAAGGAAAAACTAAAAAGATATACCAATTTAAGAAACGCGAACGATCTTTGGTGGAAGCGTTATTTGTAATACGTACATACTTCCAAGTGTGCTATACATCTCAATATCTTTCGTCCCCCCAAAAAATACATAACCGAAATAAATCATTTAATTAGAATTTTTATTTTCAGACACACACTTCACAGTTAATAAAACACATAAAACCCTTAATACAAGAGAAACAACGGGGTGGAATATCACTGCAAGACAATAATACAAAAATAAACACTCTAGGAATCAAATTTCGTAAGCGACGTATAAAAAGACCCACAAGGATACCCTTTAACACACTATTACATAGGCCTTCATATAACAAAAATATGCAATTTTAACAACACCATACCACACTATTCCGGAACACTACCGCCCTTCTACAAACACTGCATCAGATGCATACAAGGGAATGAAAAACTCCTACACCAGTCAACCGAAAATATATACCAATACTTGATACAGACACAAGAACCACCCTTAGACCAACGAATATAAATAGGAATTATACGGAAAATCTTTCGCAAATCTACACATAAAAAACATATCACCATCGGCAAGGGAAATAACCTATAGATTATTATTCAACTTAACACCGCTCACACAGAAAAAAGAACACAGGAATATGACCTTGCAAATATGTAGACTCTGCTTTGGTACAACAGCAAAAGAAACAGAAGACCATATCTTCTTCCGTTGTAATACGATCAAATCAACAGTAGAAGAGCTGGGAAAAGCTTTTAGTAGATACACAAATAGAAAAATTGACATATACAAAGCAATTATGCTAAACATAATTCCAAAAATTGACCCGCCCTTGCGGGAAAAAATATTACGCACTTTAGCAAAATATAGGGACACCGTTTGGAAATGCAGAAACAAAGCAGTTTATGAGAGGCAATATTTCAGTCAAAATTTGTTTTTCTACATATTTAAAAAAAAAATGGAGCATATTTTAGGAACTTAGAACCAACAAAGGAGAACTTAAAATAATAACTATTTCCTTTTTCTTTTTTGTGTTTGGATGTATTACTATGTTTATTTTTTTTAAATTTATCATTTTCTATACTTCAATTTGATTAAGTACGTAAGGGAAGTGTGAATACGTGGGAGTGTTTTTCTTTTATATTTAAAAAAAAAAGGTAAAAAAAAAATAAAAAAAATAAAAAAATAAATAAAAATAAAAAAGACACCATTTTTTTTTTCTCACGGATTTATTTTCGCACGGATTACTGTGGTTTTGTGAGTTTGTGCTGTAGCAGCGGTTTTTTCCCCTCGTGCGAGAACTTTTGTGTGTGGTGTTTTTTTTTTCTTGCTTAAAAATGGAAATTCCAGAAATCTCTTTTGATATCAATGAAGCACTAGAGGGTGACCAGTTACATAAACCTGGAACTCTTGTGATCACAACATCAGGGCAACAAGCCTCAAGAGTATCATACTCTTTAATTACCAGCATACTCGCAGGTCCCGCTGGAGTCGGGGTAAACGGGATATCATCCCTATATAGGTTCGCCAACCCAAATAAATGGTATGTGACCCTTACAAATTCGGCACACATCAGCCACTATAAAAACTTAAATGGTAAAAAATTTGAATAAGCCAACCCCAAATTCACAGTCATAATTGAACATGTTGTCAAGGAAAGGTCGAAAGGGTTACTACACTGGTTGCCAGCCACGATAAAGAAAGAAACTGTCAAGAAAATTGCTGACTTTATCACAGGTGACGTAAACACCGAAGTATATCAAATACAAAATGCAAAAGACAAATGGACTTTCTTATATCAACCCAAACAGACGGTTCCACACTACGTAAACATAAAACTGCAAGGACAGGAAAACAAAACAATGAAAATATTCATAGCTCTTCCGGGAAGGCGTACCCCCTGCACAATCTGCGGTCTAGACTCACACTGGACAAATCAATGTCCCAAGAAGAGACCAACTTATTCGGAGAATAGTCAACTACATGTACAGAACACTCAGAAAACACCTTCACCACAAGCAGAAGCAGAACTTATACCCTTTCCACCGTCCCCCACCTCGGGCCCTCTGAATAACAATAACAGAAATTTGTCAGACTCGGACACGATGTCTACAGACACAGAAGGCTTCGATACAGTAGAAGGGAAGCGGAAAAGAAAGAGAAGAGAAAAGCTCCGAAAGATCAAGACCAAGGAAATTTTTTACGGGGAAAAAGCAGCAACACAACACGAAACAAGGGAAAATTTAGATGACAAACACCCGAATCTACAGGATGATGGAAGCACCTCTCTCTTATGGGCAGCGGCTACAAATGAAGACGATAATCTTGAAATGAACTTTATGGACCAATTCTTAGGTACACAGGAAATAGAAACGTCTCAACATAGAGTCCACCTCTCGGAAAGAGAATGAACACAAAACCTCTACCGATGGAAGTGTGCAAGACTTTTATAAATATATTAAGTTACATATCCGTTATTATAGAAATGTATAGGAACAGGGAATGTAGAATGTACACATATATAATTGCATATGTTCATATGTTTTATAAAGACACATATAGGTATAGATATATTTATAATTCTTTTTTTCATCTCAACAACCAACCCTTTCCCCCATCTGCCATGTTTATGGTCTCAACCTGTCAATCTCCTCTGCCCTCTGGTTTGTTTTTCCCTGCTTCAAGATATATATTTGCATCTCTTCTCTTAGCATACCGGTCGGGTCCCTACTTTCTGAACCTCTCCCTTTCAGGACCTGTACACACTTTTTCTTTCTTCTTTGGCAACTCATCTATCGCCCCTTTTCATCCTTCTTTACTACTACTGCTCGGTATTTTCCTTTCCCTCGCATTCCAACTGCCACTTTTCTACATGACAGTTAAAATTTGTATACAGGGTTTTTGCACCACACGTGGTTTGCGTAATCATGCATGTATTTCTCTTTTATGTCATGGATTATGCCTGCACAACCACTGATACAACAAAACACACTCCCCTTAAATGCAAGCTCCTTACCACACCCCATGCAAGATGAAAAATAGCATAAGTATTATAACCCTAAACATAAGAGGTTTGAGAACTAAATTAAACCAGATTATAGCTTTAACGCGCACATATAAACCTGATTTCGTCTTTCTTCAAGAAACAAAAATTACAAACGAGACAAAGGGAAAATACATCATACAACAGCTAGGTCTACGATACGGATATTTCGGATTAGGATCATCTCACACAGGGGTAGCTATTTTACAAATTTCGGACAAGTGGGAAATAACACATCAAAACAAAGACAGAGAGGGCAGATACGTAATAGTACAAGTGAGAAACCAAGACGACCACTCGGACAACCACACTTTAGTCAATGTATATGCCCCAGCAACAAAGACACAGCAATTAACCTTCTATAAAAAACTATCGAACATTTTGACACAATACAAGGGAAAACAAATTTTACTAGGGGGGGGGATTTCAACTGTGTTCTACATAAACTAGATGCGCAAAGATCTAACAATCGAGGAAGACAGGAACGACCACAAATGGAGATACTACAAAACATCCTAGACGAACACAATTTGGTAGACGGATACAGGAAAAAACATCCGGAGGGAAAGGAAACAACTTTTACGGACCAATCACACATTTCGGGTAGTTCTGCAAGACTAGACAAATTTTATGTACACAACAACCACATAATCCAAAAAGTCAAACATATAAACGACACTACAAAATTTACGGATCATAAAGCAGTTCTACTGGAAATAAACGGAATACCAACTGGGAAGGAGACCAAAAGATCCCCCCTTTGGAAATTTAATAATGCTCTACTGCAAAATGAATTTTATACGACAACAATAACAAAACTAATAAAAGACTACTGCAACAATACACCTACATCAAATTTAATACAACATTGGGTACTCCTAAAAAGAACAATAAAGGAAATAACGCAGATGCTTGCAACACAGATACACAAACAAATAAGAAGACAACGACAAATCTTGGAAACAGCTCTAAATTTAACAAAACAATTGGACAAACACGCCCCGCATATCTACACATTGCAGGAGGAGTTAGAAAAACACGACCAGTACATTTTTAAAGGGGCTCTACTGAGAGCAAAATTATACACATCAATTCAAGAAACGGGACATCAAGACGCAGCAATAGAGACCGCAGTCAGCGACTCATAGCTTGACTGCCTGCGTCAGGACCAGCGAACCAGAGCTGGTCAAGACCGTGCTCCACCTCCACGTGGTGGTCCTGGAAACAATATGCAGCAATGCAGGCTGGCTGAGCGAGCACGGATTGCAATGGGAAGGCAAACCCGGTCCTAAAAAATGCCGTGCAGAAGTCGGATGTGTCCTCCGAAAGGTGCAGATATCACAGCTACGTTGTAAATAGACACAACGCAACCACCGTCCTTTTCAGGGCGAACGAAGAAGAAGAAGAAGAATTCAAGAAACACCGTGCAGACAATTTTTGGCCACTGAACAAAATATTCAAAGGAGCAAACAGATACTTCGAATCACGAACGAAACGGGTACGGAACTAACAAACACTTCCGAAATAGGTCAAGCGTTTCACGCTTACTACGTACACCTGTATAAACAAGAACAAATGCACGCTTTAGACGAAGCTTGTTTCTTAACTCAGTCTGCTAGGTTAACTGAACAGGAGAAAAACACACTGGACACATTTCTAACTATAGAAGATTTGCACCACTCTCTTAGCACATTACAAAAAATAAATCTCCAGGTCCAGACGGCCTTACAACCGAGTTTTATTCCAAATTTTTCCATATACTTGCCCCACTATTGTTGTAAACACTAAATGAAGCCTTTGAAAAAGAAGAGCTACCCCCCAGTCTAAATGAAGCTATCATAACTCTTATCCATAAAAGAAATACGGATAAAAAATACATGCAGAATTATAGACCAATCTCTCTTCTAAACATCGATTATAAAATATTAACTAAAGCCCTTACAAACAAACTGAAACCTTTCATGCATACTTTGATTAACGAGGATCAACAATACAGCGTAAAAAACAGAACCATAAATAAACATACACACTTCATTCGGGATGTCATCCAGTATACACATGAAAAAAACACACCAGCAGCAGTATTATCCGTTGATCAAGAAAAAGCCTTTGATAGAGTCGATCACGGGTTTCTACATAAAGTTCTACAAGAAAATAATCTCGGCCAATACTTTAGGACATGGATTAAAATTATATATAGAAAGCCGGAAAGTAAACTTTTAATAAATCACACTTTGTCTGAACCAATCAACTTAACAAGATCAGTAAGACAGGGTTGCCCTCTCTCACCTTTATTATACAAACTAGTCTTAGAGCCAGTATTAAGGAAAATAAAACTAAACACTCATATTAAAGGAATACACATACCAGGAATAGGGGAAAAAAAGCTAATAGCCTACGCAGACGACACAGTCTTTTTTCCGTCAAATTTTTCATCAATACAAACTATTTTCAACACATTTAAAACTTTCGGCCATGCGAGTGGTTCTAAAATAAACATACAAAAGTCATCTATAATGGGAATAGGAAAATGGAAAAATAAAACGGACTTTCCTTTTCAATTAACACAAACAAGCAAAATGAAAATATATGGAATAATTTTCTCCTCGACACCAGGAAGATCTGATAACGATATGTGGAAAGAAATAATTTCAAAAATAAAGGAAAAACTAAAAAGATACCAATTTAAGAACGCGACGATCTTTGGTGGAAGCGTTATTTGTAATACGTACATACTTCCAAGTGTGCTATACATCTCAAATATCTTTCGTCCCCCCAAAAAATACATAACCGAAATAAATCATTTAATTAGAATTTTTATTTTCAGACACACACTTCACAGTATAACACATAAAACCTTAATACAAGAGAAACAACGGGGTGGAATATCACTGCAAGACATTAATACAAAAATAAACACTCTAGGAATCAAAATCGTAAGCGACGTAATAAAAGACCCACAAGGATACCCTTTAACACACTATTACATAGGCCTTCATATAACAAAAATATGCAATTTTAACAACACCATACCACACTATTCCGGAACACTACCGCCCTTCTACAAACACTGCATCAGATGCATACAAGGGAATGAAAATCTCCTACACCAGTCAACCGAAAATATATACCAATACTTGATACAGACACAAGAACCACCCTTAGACCAACGAATATAAATAGGATACAAATACGGGATAACAGATTATACGGAAATCTTTGCAAATCTACACATAAAAAACATATCACCATCGGCAAGGGAAATAACCTATAGATTATTATTCAACTTAACACCGCTCACACAGAAAAAAGAACACAGGAATATGACCTTGCAAATATGTAGACTCTGCTTTGGTACAACAGCAAAAGAAACAGAAGACCATATCTTCTTCCGTTGTAATACGATCAAATCAACAGTAGAAGAGCTGGGAAAAGCTTTTAGTAGATACACAAATAGAAAAATTGACATATACAAAGCAATTATGCTAAACATAATTCCAAAAATTGATCCGCCCTTGCGGGAAAAAATATTACGCACTTTAGCAAAATATAGGGACACCGTTTGGAAATGCAGAAACAAAGCAGTTTATGAGAGGAAATATTTCAGTCAAAATTTGTTTTTCTACATATTTAAAAAAAAAAAATGGAGCATATTTTAGGAACTTAGAACCAACAAAGGAGAACTTAAAATAATAACTATTTCCTTTTTCTTTTTTGTGTTTGGATGTATTACTATGTTTATTTTTTTTAAATTTATCATTTTCTATACTTCAATTTGATTAAGTACGTAAGGGAAGGGTGAATTCGTGGGAATTTTTTTCTTTTTATTTTAAAAAAAAAAAAAGGTAAAAAAAAAATAAAAAAAATAAAAAAATAAATAAAAATAAAAAAGACACCATTTTTTCTCACGGATTTTTTTCGCACGGATTATTGTGGTTATTGTGAGTTTGTGCTGTAGCAGCGGTTTTTCCCCCTCGTGCGGGAACTTTTGTGTGTGGTGTTTTTTGTGTGCTTTAAAAATGGAAATTCCAGAAATCTCTTTTGATATCAATGAAGCACTAGAGGGTGGCCAGTTACATAAACCTGGAACTCTTGTGATCACAACATCAGGGCAACAAGCCTCAAGAGTATCATACTCTTTAATTACCAGCATACTCGCAGGTCCCGCTGGAGTCGGGGTAAACGGGATATCATCCCTATATAGGTTCGCCAACCCAAATAAATGGTATGTGACCCTTACAAATTCGGCACACATCAGCCACTATAAAAACTTAAATGGTAAAAAATTTGAATAAGCCAACCCCAAATTCACAGTCATAATTGAACATGTTGTCAAGGAAAGGTCGAAAGGGTTACTACACTGGTTGCCAGCCACGATAAAGAAAGAAACTGTCAAGAAAATTGATGACTTTATCACAGGTGACGTAAACACCGAAGTATATCAAATACAAAATGCAAAAGACAAATGGACTTTCTTATATCAACCCAAACAGACGGTTCCACACTACGTAAACATAAAACTGCAAGGACAGGAAAACAAAACAATGAAAATATTCATAGCTCTTCCGGGAAGGCGTACCCCCTGCACAATCTGCGGTCTAGACTCACACTGGACAAATCAATGTCCCAAGAAGAGACCAACTTATTCGGAGAATAGTCAACTACATGTACAGAACACTCAGAAAACACCTTCACCACAAGCAGAAGCAGAACTTATACCCTTTCCACCGTCCCCCACCTCGGGCCCTCTGAATAACAATAACAGAAATTTGTCAGACTCGGACACGATGTCTACAGACACAGAAGGCTTCGATACAGTAGAAGGGAAGCGGAAAAGAAAGAGAAGAGAAAAGCTCCGAAAGATCAAGACCAAGGAAACACTTAAAGAAACAGAGAAACCACCAAGACTACACACCGGGGAAAAAGCAGCAACACAACACGAAACAAGGGAAAATTTAGATGACAAACACCCGAATCTACTGGATGATGGAAGCACCTCTCTCTTATGGGCAGCGGCTACAAGTGAAGACGATAATCTTGAAATGAACTTTATGGACCAATTCTTAGGTACACAGGAAATAGAAATGTCTCAACATCGAGTCCCCCTCTCGGAAAGAGAATGAACACAAAACCTCTACCGATGGAAGTGTGCAAGACTTTTTATAAATATATTAAGTTACATATCCGTTATTATAGAAATGTATAGGAACAGGGAATGTAGAATGTACACATATATAATTGCATATGTTCATATGTTTTATAAAGACACATATAGGTATAGATATATATTTATAATTCTTTTTTCATCTCAACAACCAACCCTTTCCCCCATCTGCCATGTTTATGGTCTCAACCTGTCAATCTCCTCTGCCCTCTGGTTTGTTTTTCCCTGCTTCAAGATATATATTTGCATCTCTTCTCTTAGCATACCGGTCGGGTCCCTACTTTCTGAACCTCTCCCTTTCAGGACCTGTACACACTTTTTCTTTCTTCTTTGGCAACTCATCTATCGCCCCTTTTCATCCTTCTTTACTACTACTGCTCGGTATTTTCCTTTCCCTCGCATTCCAACTGCCACTTATCTACATGACAGTTAAAATTTGTATACAGGGTTTTTGCACCACACGTGGTTTGCGTAATCATGCATGTATTTCTCTTTTATGTCATGGATTATGCCTGCACAACCACTGATACAACAAAACACACTCCCCTTAAATGCAAGCTCCTTACCACACCCCATGCAAGATGAAAAATAGCATAAGTATTATAACCCTAAACATAAGAGGTTTGAGAACTAAATTAAACCAGATTATAGCTTTAACGCGCACATATAAACCTGATTTCGTCTTTCTTCAAGAAACAAAAATTACAAACGAGACAAAGGGAAAATACATCATACAACAGCTAGGTCTACGATACGGATATTTCGGATTAGGATCATCTCACACAGGGGTAGCTATTTTACAAATTTCGGACAAGTGGGAAATAACACATCAAAACAAAGACAGAGAGGGCAGATACGTAATAGTACAAGTGAGAAACCAAGACGACCACTCGGACAACCACACTTTAGTCAATGTATATGCCCCAGCAACAAAGACACAGCAATTAACCTTCTATAAAAAACTATCGAACATTTTGACACAATACAAGGGAAAACAAATTTTACTAGGGGGGGGGGATTTCAACTGTGTTCTACATAAACTAGATGCGCAAAGATCTAACAATCGAGGAAGACAGGAACGACCACAAATGGAGATACTACAAAACATCCTAGACGAACACAATTTGGTAGACGGATACAGGAAAAAAACATCCGGAGGGAAAGGAAACAACTTTTACGGACCAATCACACATTTCGGGTAGTTCTGCAAGACTAGACAAATTTTATGTACACAACAACCACATAATCCAAAAAGTCAAACATATAAACGACACTACAAAATTTACGGATCATAAAGCAGTTCTACTGGAAATAAACGGAATACCAACTGGGAAGGAGACCAAAAGATCCCCCCTTTGGAAATTTAATAATGCTCTACTGCAAAATGAATTTTATACGACAACAATAACAAAACTAATAAAAGACTACTGCAACAATACACCTACATCAAATTTAATACAACATTGGGTACTCCTAAAAAGAACAATAAAGGAAATAACGCAGATGCTTGCAACACAGATACACAAACAAATAAGAAGACAACGACAAATCTTGGAAACAGCTCTAAATTTAACAAAACAATTGGACAAACACGCCCCGCATATCTACACATTGCAGGAGGAGTTAGAAAAACACGACCAGTACATTTTTAAAGGGGCTCTACTGAGAGCAAAATTATACACATCAATTCAAGAAACGGGACATCAAGACGCAGCAATAGAGACCGCAGTCAGCGACTCATAGCTTGACTGCCTGCGTCAGGACCAGCGAACCAGAGCTGGTCAAGACCGTGCTCCACCTCCACGTGGTGGTCCTGGAAACAATATGCAGCAATGCAGGCTGGCTGAGCGAGCACGGATTGCAATGGGAAGGCAAACCCGGTCCTAAAAAATGCCATGCAGAAGTCGGATGTGTCCTCCGAAAGGTGCAGATATCACAGCTACGTTGTAAATAGACACAACGCAACCACCGTCCTTTTCAGGGCGAACGAAGAAGAAGAAGAAGAATTCAAGAAACACCGTGCAGCCAATTTTTGGCCACTGAACAAAATATTCAAAGGAGCAAACAGATACTTCGAATCACGAACGAAACGGGTACGGAACTAACAAACACTTCCGAAATAGGTCAAGCGTTTCACGCTTACTACGTACACCTGTATAAACAAGAACAAATGCACGCTTTAGACGAAGCTTGTTTCTTAACTCAGTCTGCTAGGTTAACTGAACAGGAGAAAAACACACTGGACACATTTCTAACTATAGAAGATTTGCACCACTCTCTTAGCACATTACAAAAAATAAATCTCCAGGTCCAGACGGCCTTAAACCGAGTTTTATTCCAAATTTTTCCATATACTTGCCCCACTATTGTTGAAAACACTAAATGAAGCCTTTGAAAAAGAAGAGCTACCCCCCAGTCTAAATGAAGCTATCATAACTCTTATCCATAAAAGAAATACGGATAAAAAATACATGCAGAATTATAGACCAATCTCTCTTCTAAACATCGATTATAAAATATTAACTAAAGCCCTTACAAACAAACTGAAACCTTTCATGCATACTTTGATTAACGAGGATCAACAATACAGCGTAAAAAACAGAACCATAAATAAACATACACACTTCATTCGGGATGTCATCCAGTATACACATGAAAAAAAACACACCAGCAGCAGTATTATCCGTTGATCAAGAAAAAGCCTTTGATAGAGTCGATCACGGGTTTCTACATAAAGTTCTACAAGAAAATAATCTCGGCCAATACTTTAGGACATGGATTAAAATTATATATAGAAAGCCGGAAAGTAAACTTTTAATAAATCACACTTTGTCTGAACCAATCAACTTAACAAGATCAGTAAGACAGGGTTGCCCTCTCTCACCTTTATTATACAAACTAGTCTTAGAGCCAGTATTAAGGAAAATAAAACTAAACACTCATATTAAAGGAATACACATACCAGGAATAGGGGAAAAAAAGCTAATAGCCTACGCAGACGACACAGTCTTTTTTCCGTCAAATTTTTCATCAATACAAACTATTTTCAACACATTTAAAACTTTCGGCCATGCGAGTGGTTCTAAAATAAACATACAAAAGTCATCTATAATGGGAATAGGAAAATGGAAAAATAAAACGGACTTTCCTTTTCAATTAACACAAACAAGCAAAATGAAAATATATGGAATAATTTTCTCCTCGACACCAGGAAGATCTGATAACGATATGTGGAAAGAAATAATTTCAAAAATAAAGGAAAAACTAAAAAGATACCAATTTAAGAACGCGACGATCTTTGGTGGAAGCGTTATTTGTAATACGTACATACTTCCAAGTGTGCTATACATCTCAAATATCTTTCGTCCCCCCAAAAAATACATAACCGAAATAAATCATTTAATTAGAATTTTTATTTTCAGACACACACTTCACAGTATAACACATAAAACCTTAATACAAGAGAAACAACGGGGTGGAATATCACTGCAAGACATTAATACAAAAATAAACACTCTAGGAATCAAATTCGTAAGCGACGTAATAAAAGACCCACAAGGATACCCTTTAACACACTATTACATAGGCCTTCATATAACAAAAATATGCAATTTTAACAACACCATACCACACTATTCCGGAACACTACCGCCCTTCTACAAACACTGCATCAGATGCATACAAGGGAATGAAAATCTCCTACACCAGTCAACCGAAAATATATACCAATACTTGATACAGACACAAGAACCACCCTTAGACCAACGAATATAAATAGGATACAAATACGGGATAACAGATTATACGGAAATCTTTGCAAATCTACACATAAAAAAACATATCACCATCGGCAAGGGAAATAACCTATAGATTATTATTCAACTTAACACCGCTCACACAGAAAAAAGAACACAGGAATATGACCTTGCAAATATGTAGACTCTGCTTTGGTACAACAGCAAAAGAAACAGAAGACCATATCTTCTTCCGTTGTAATACGATCAAATCAACAGTAGAAGAGCTGGGAAAAGCTTTTAGTAGATACACAAATAGAAAAATTGACATATACAAAGCAATTATGCTAAACATAATTCCAAAAATTGATCCGCCCTTGCGGGAAAAAATATTACGCACTTTAGCAAAATATAGGGACACCGTTTGGAAATGCAGAAACAAAGCAGTTTATGAGAGGAAATATTTCAGTCAAAATTTGTTTTTCTACATATTTAAAAAAAAAAAATGGAGCATATTTTAGGAACTTAGAACCAACAAAGGAGAACTTAAAATAATAACTATTTCCTTTTTCTTTTTTGTGTTTGGATGTATTACTATGTTTATTTTTTTTAAATTTATCATTTTCTATACTTCAATTTGATTAAGTACGTAAGGGAAGTGTGAATACGTGGGAGTGTTTTTCTTTTATATTTAAAAAAAAAAAAAAAGGTAAAAAAAAATAAAAAAAATAAAAAAATAAATAAAAATAAAAAAGACACCATTTTTTTTTCTCACGGATTTATTTTCGCACGGATTACTGTGGTTTTGTGAGTTTGTGCTGTAGCAGCGGTTTTTTCCCCTCGTGCGAGAACTTTTGTGTGTGGTGTTTTTTTTTTCTTGCTTAAAAATGGAAATTCCAGAAATCTCTTTTGATATCAATGAAGCACTAGAGGGTGACCAGTTACATAAACCTGGAACTCTTGTGATCACAACATCAGGGCAACAAGCCTCAAGAGTATCATACTCTTTAATTACCAGCATACTCGCAGGTCCCGCTGGAGTCGGGGTAAACGGGATATCATCCCTATATAGGTTCGCCAACCCAAATAAATGGTATGTGACCCTTACAAATTCGGCACACATCAGCCACTATAAAAACTTAAATGGTAAAAAATTTGAATAAGCCAACCCCAAATTCACAGTCATAATTGAACATGTTGTCAAGGAAAGGTCGAAAGGGTTACTACACTGGTTGCCAGCCACGATAAAGAAAGAAACTGTCAAGAAAATTGATGACTTTATCACAGGTGACGTAAACACCGAAGTATATCAAATACAAAATGCAAAAGACAAATGGACTTTCTTATATCAACCCAAACAGACGGTTCCACACTACGTAAACATAAAACTGCAAGGACAGGAAAACAAAACAATGAAAATATTCATAGCTCTTCCGGGAAGGCGTACCCCCTGCACAATCTGCGGTCTAGACTCACACTGGACAAATCAATGTCCCAAGAAGAGACCAACTTATTCGGAGAATAGTCAACTACATGTACAGAACACTCAGAAAACACCTTCACCACAAGCAGAAGCAGAACTTATACCCTTTCCACCGTCCCCCACCTCGGGCCCTCTGAATAACAATAACAGAAATTTGTCAGACTCGGACACGATGTCTACAGACACAGAAGGCTTTGATACAGTAGAAGGGAAGCGGAAAAGAAAGAGAAGAGAAAAGCTCCGAAAGATCAAGACCAAGGAAACACTTAAAGAAACAGAGAAACCACCAAGACTACACACCGGGGAAAAAGCAGCAACACAACACGAAACAAGGGAAAATTTAGATGACAAACACCCGAATCTACTGGATGATGGAAGCACCTCTCTCTTATGGGCAGCGGCTACAAGTGAAGACGATAATCTTGAAATGAACTTTATGGACCAATTCTTAGGTACACAGGAAATAGAAATGTCTCAACATCGAGTCCCCCTCTCGGAAAGAGAATGAACACAAAACCTCTACCGATGGAAGTGTGCAAGACTTTTATAAATATATTAAGTTACATATCCGTTATTATAGAAATGTATAGGAACAGGGAATGTAGAATGTACACATATATAATTGTATATGTTCATATGTTTTATAACGACACATATAGGTATAGATATATTTATAATTCTTTTTTTCATCTCAACAACCAACCCTTTCCCCCATCTGCCATGTTTATGGTCTCAACCTGTCAATCTCCTCTGCCCTCTGGTTTGTTTTTCCCTGCTTCAAGATATATATTTGCATCTCTTCTCTTAGCATACCGGTCGGGTCCCTACTTTCTGAACCTCTCCCTTTCAGGACCTGTACACACTTTTTCTTTCTTCTTTGGCAACTCATCTATCGCCCCTTTTCATCCTTCTTTACTACTACTGCTCGGTATTTTCCTTTCCCTCGCATTCCAACTGCCACTTTTCTACATGACAGTTAAAATTTGTATACAGGGTTTTTGCACCACACGTGGTTTGCGTAATCATGCATGTATTTCTCATTTATGTCATGGATTATGCCTGCACAACCACTGATACAACAAAACACACTCCCCTTAAATGCAAACTCCTTACCACACCCCATGCAAGATGAAAATTGCATAAGTATTATAACCCTAAACATAAGAGGTTTGAGAACTAAATTAAACCAGATTATAGCTTTAACGCGCACATATAAACCTGATTTCGTCTTTCTTCAAGAAACAAAAATTACAAACGAGACAAAGGGAAAATACATCATACAACAGCTAGGTCTACGATACGGATATTTCGGATTAGGATCATCTCACACAGGGGTAGCTATTTTACAAATTTCGGACAAGTGGGAAATAACACATCAAAACAAAGACAGAGAGGGCAGATACGTAATAGTACAAGTGAGAAACCAAGACGACCACTCGGACAACCACACTTTAGTCAATGTATATGCCCCAGCAACAAAGACACAGCAATTAACCTTCTATAAAAAACTATCGAACATTTTGACACAATACAAGGGAAAACAAATTTTACTAGGGGGGGGGGGGGGATTTCAACTGTGTTCTACATAAACTAGATGCGCAAAGATCTAACAATCGAGGAAGACAGGAACGACCACAAATGGAGATACTACAAAACATCCTAGACGAACACAATTTGGTAGACGGATACAGGAAAAAACATCCGGAGGGAAAGGAAACAACTTTTACGGACCAATCACACATTTCGGGTAGTTCTGCAAGACTAGACAAATTTTATGTACACAACAACCACATAATCCAAAAAGTCAAACATATAAACGACACTACAAAATTTACGGATCATAAAGCAGTTCTACTGGAAATAAACGGAATACCAACTGGGAAGGAGACCAAAAGATCCCCCCTTTGGAAATTTAATAATGCTCTACTGCAAAATGAATTTTATACGACAACAATAACAAAACTAATAAAAGACTACTGCAACAATACACCTACATCAAATTTAATACAACATTGGGTACTCCTAAAAAGAACAATAAAGGAAATAACGCAGATGCTTGCAACACAGATACACAAACAAATAAGAAGACAACGACAAATCTTGGAAACAGCTCTAAATTTAACAAAACAATTGGACAAACACGCCCCGCATATCTACACATTGCAGGAGGAGTTAGAAAAACACGACCAGTACATTTTTAAAGGGGCTCTACTGAGAGCAAAATTATACACATCAATTCAAGAAACGGGACATCAAGACGCAGCAATAGAGACCGCAGTCAGCGACTCATAGCTTGACTGCCTGCGTCAGGACCAGCGAACCAGAGCTGGTCAAGACCGTGCTCCACCTCCACGTGGTGGTCCTGGAAACAATATGCAGCAATGCAGGCTGGCTGAGCGAGCACGGATCGCAATGGGAAGGCAAACCCGGTCCTAAAAAATGCCATGCAGAAGTCGGATGTGTCCTCCGAAAGGTGCAGATATCACAGCTACGTTGTAAATAGACACAACGCAACCACCGTCCTTTTCAGGGCGAACGAAGAAGAAGAAGAAGAATTCAAGAAACACCGTGCAGCCAATTTTTGGCCACTGAACAAAATATTCAAAGGAGCAAACAGATACTTCGAATCACGAACGAAACGGGTACGGAACTAACAAACACTTCCGAAATAGGTCAAGCGTTTCACGCTTACTACGTACACCTGTATAAACAAGAACAAATGCACGCTTTAGACGAAGCTTGTTTCTTAACTCAGTCTGCTAGGTTAACTGAACAGAGAAAAAAACACACTGGACACATTTCTAACTATAGAAGATTTGCACCACTCTCTTAGCACATTACAAAAAATAAATCTCCAGGTCCAGACGGCCTTAAACCGAGTTTTATTCCAAATTTTTCCATATACTTGCCCCACTATTGTTGAAAACACTAAATGAAGCCTTTGAAAAAGAAGAGCTACCCCCCAGTCTAAATGAAGCTATCATAACTCTTATCCATAAAAGAAATACGGATAAAAAATACATGCAGAATTATAGACCAATCTCTCTTCTAAACATCGATTATAAAATATTAACTAAAGCCCTTACAAACAAACTGAAACCTTTCATGCATACTTTGATTAACGAGGATCAACAATACAGCGTAAAAAAACAGAACCATAAATAAACATACACACTTCATTCGGGATGTCATCCAGTATACACATGAAAAAAACACACCAGCAGCAGTATTATCCGTTGATCAAGAAAAAGCCTTTGATAGAGTCGATCACGGGTTTCTACATAAAGTTCTACAAGAAAATAATCTCGGCCAATACTTTAGGACATGGATTAAAATTATATATAGAAAGCCGGAAAGTAAACTTTTAATAAATCACACTTTGTCTGAACCAATCAACTTAACAAGATCAGTAAGACAGGGTTGCCCTCTCTCACCTTTATTATACAAACTAGTCTTAGAGCCAGTATTAAGGAAAATAAAACTAAACACTCATATTAAAGGAATACACATACCAGGAATAGGGGAAAAAAAGCTAATAGCCTACGCAGACGACACAGTCTTTTTTCCGTCAAATTTTTCATCAATACAAACTATTTTCAACACATTTAAAACTTTCGGCCATGCGAGTGGTTCTAAAATAAACATACAAAAGTCATCTATAATGGGAATAGGAAAATGGAAAAATAAAACGGACTTTCCTTTTCAATTAACACAAACAAGCAAAATGAAAATATATGGAATAATTTTCTCCTCGACACCAGGAAGATCTGATAACGATATGTGGAAAGAAATAATTTCAAAAATAAAGGAAAAACTAAAAAGATACCAATTTAAGAACGCGACGATCTTTGGTGGAAGCGTTATTTGTAATACGTACATACTTCCAAGTGTGCTATACATCTCAAATATCTTTCGTCCCCCCAAAAAATACATAACCGAAATAAATCATTTAATTAGAATTTTTATTTTCAGACACACACTTCACAGTATAACACATAAAACCTTAATACAAGAGAAACAACGGGGTGGAATATCACTGCAAGACATTAATACAAAAATAAACACTCTAGGAATCAAAATCGTAAGCGACGTAATAAAAGACCCACAAGGATACCCTTTAACACACTATTACATAGGCCTTCATATAACAAAAATATGCAATTTTAACAACACCATACCACACTATTCCGGAACACTACCGCCCTTCTACAAACACTGCATCAGATGCATACAAGGGAATGAAAATCTCCTACACCAGTCAACCGAAAATATATACCAATACTTGATACAGACACAAGAACCACCCTTAGACCAACGAATATAAATAGGATACAAATACGGGATAACAGATTATACGGAAATCTTTGCAAATCTACACATAAAAAACATATCACCATCGGCAAGGGAAATAACCTATAGATTATTATTCAACTTAACACCGCTCACACAGAAAAAAGAACACAGGAATATGACCTTGCAAATATGTAGACTCTGCTTTGGTACAACAGCAAAAGAAACAGAAGACCATATCTTCTTCCGTTGTAATACGATCAAATCAACAGTAGAAGAGCTGGGAAAAGCTTTTAGTAGATACACAAATAGAAAAATTGACATATACAAAGCAATTATGCTAAACATAATTCCAAAAATTGACCCGCCTTTGCGGGAAAAAATATTACGCACTTTAGCAAAATATAGGGACACCGTTTGGAAATGCAGAAACAAAGCAGTTTATGAGAGGAAATATTTCAGTCAAAATTTGTTTTTCTACATATTTAAAAAAAAAAATGGAGCATATTTTAGGAACTTAGAACCAACAAAGGAGAACTTAAAATAATAACTATTTCCTTTTTCTTTTTTGTGTTTGGATGTATTACTATGTTTATTTTTTTTAAATTTATCATTTTCTATACTTCAATTTGATTAAGTACGTAAGGGAAGTGTGACTACGTGGGAGTGTTTTTCTTTTATATTTAAAAAAAAAAGGTAAAAAAAAAAATAAAAAAAATAAAAAAATAAATAAAAATAAAAAAGACACCATTTTTTTTTCTCACGGATTTATTTTCGCACGGATTACTGTGGTTTTGTGAGTTTGTGCTGTAGCAGCGGTTTTTTCCCCTCGTGCGAGAACTTTTGTGTGTGGTGTTTTTTTTTTCTTGCTTAAAAATGGAAATTCCAGAAATCTCTTTTGATATCAATGAAGCACTAGAGGGTGACCAGTTACATAAACCTGGAACTCTTGTGATCACAACATCAGGGCAACAAGCCTCAAGAGTATCATACTCTTTAATTACCAGCATACTCGCAGGTCCCGCTGGAGTCGGGGTAAACGGGATATCATCCCTATATAGGTTCGCCAACCCAAATAAATGGTATGTGACCCTTACAAATTCGGCACACATCAGCCACTATAAAAACTTAAATGGTAAAAAATTTGAATAAGCCAACCCCAAATTCACAGTCATAATTGAACATGTTGTCAAGGAAAGGTCGAAAGGGTTACTACACTGGTTGCCAGCCACGATAAAGAAAGAAACTGTCAAGAAAATTGATGACTTTATCACAGGTGACGTAAACACCGAAGTATATCAAATACAAAATGCAAAAGACAAATGGACTTTCTTATATCAACCCAAACAGACGGTTCCACACTACGTAAACATAAAACTGCAAGGACAGGAAAACAAAACAATGAAAATATTCATAGCTCTTCCGGGAAGGCGTACCCCCTGCACAATCTGCGGTCTAGACTCACACTGGACAAATCAATGTCCCAAGAAGAGACCAACTTATTCGGAGAATAGTCAACTACATGTACAGAACACTCAGAAAACACCTTCACCACAAGCAGAAGCAGAACTTATACCCTTTCCACCGTCCCCCACCTCGGGCCCTCTGAATAACAATAACAGAAATTTGTCAGACTCGGACACGATGTCTACAGACACAGAAGGCTTTGATACAGTAGAAGGGAAGCGGAAAAGAAAGAGAAGAGAAAAGCTCCGAAAGATCAAGACCAAGGAAACACTTAAAGAAACAGAGAAACCACCAAGACTACACACCGGGGAAAAAGCAGCAACACAACACGAAACAAGGGAAAATTTAGATGACAAACACCCGAATCTACAGGATGATGGAAGCACCTCTCTCTTATGGGCAGCGGCTACAAGTGAAGACGATAATCTTGAAATGAACTTTATGGACCAATTCTTAGGTACACAGGAAATAGAAATGTCTCAACATCGAGTCCCCCTCTCGGAAAGAGAATGAACACAAAACCTCTACCGATGGAAGTGTGCAAGACTTTTTATAAATATATTAAGTTACATATCCGTTATTATAGAAATGTATAGGAACAGGGAATGTAGAATGTACACATATATAATTGCATATGTTCATATGTTTTATAAAGACACATATAGGTATAGATATATTTATAATTCTTTTTTTCATCTCAACAACCAACCCTTTCCCCCATCTGCCATGTTTATGGTCTCAACCTGTCAATCTCCTCTGCCCTCTGGTTTGTTTTTCCCTGCTTCAAGATATATATTTGCATCTCTTCTCTTAGCATACCGGTCGGGTCCCTACTTTCTGAACCTCTCCCTTTCAGAACCTGTACACACTTTTTCTTTCTTCTTTGGCAACTCATCTATCGCCCCTTTTCATCCTTCTTTACTACTACTGCTCGGTATTTTCCTTTCCCTCGCATTCCAACTGCCACTTATCTACATGACAGTTAAAATTTGTATACAGGGTTTTTGCACCACACGTGGTTTGCGTAATCATGCATGTATTTCTCATTTATGTCATGGATTATGCCTGCACAACCACTGATACAACAAAACACACTCCCCTTAAATGCAAACTCCTTACCACACCCCATGCAAGATGAAAATTGCATAAGTATTATAACCCTAAACATAAGAGGTTTGAGAACTAAATTAAACCAGATTATAGCTTTAACGCGCACATATAAACCTGATTTCGTCTTTCTTCAAGAAACAAAAATTACAAACGAGACAAAGGGAAAATACATCATACAACAGCTAGGTCTACGATACGGATATTTCGGATTAGGATCATCTCACACAGGGGTAGCTATTTTACAAATTTCGGACAAGTGGGAAATAACACATCAAAACAAAGACAGAGAGGGCAGATACGTAATAGTACAAGTGAGAAACCAAGACGACCACTCGGACAACCACACTTTAGTCAATGTATATGCCCCAGCAACAAAGACACAGCAATTAACCTTCTATAAAAAACTATCGAACATTTTGACACAATACAAGGGAAAACAAATTTTACTAGGGGGGGGTGGGGGGGGGGGGGGGGGGGGGGATTTCAACTGTGTTCTACATAAACTAGATGCGCAAAGATCTAACAATCGAGAAAGACAGGAACGACCACAAATGGAGATACTACAAAACATCCTAGACGAACACAATTTGGTAGACGGATACAGGAAAAAACATCCGGAGGGAAAGGAAACAACTTTTACGGACCAATCACACATTTCGGGTAGTTCTGCAAGACTAGACAAATTTTATGTACACAACAACCACATAATCCAAAAAGTCAAACATATAAACGACACTACAAAATTTACGGATCATAAAGCAGTTCTACTGGAAATAAACGGAATACCAACTGGGAAGGAGACCAAAAGATCCCCCCTTTGGAAATTTAATAATGCTCTACTGCAAAATGAATTTTATACGACAACAATAACAAAACTAATAAAAGACTACTGCAACAATACACCTACATCAAATTTAATACAACATTGGGTACTCCTAAAAAGAACAATAAAGGAAATAACGCAGATGCTTGCAACACAGATACACAAACAAATAAGAAGACAACGACAAATCTTGGAAACAGCTCTAAATTTAACAAAACAATTGGACAAACACGCCCCGCATATCTACACATTGCAGGAGGAGTTAGAAAAACACGACCAGTACATTTTTAAAGGGGCTCTACTGAGAGCAAAATTATACACATCAATTCAAGAAACGGGACATCAAGACGCAGCAATAGAGACCGCAGTCAGCGACTCATAGCTTGACTGCCTGCGTCAGGACCAGCGAACCAGAGCTGGTCAAGACCGTGCTCCACCTCCACGTGGTGGTCCTGGAAACAATATGCAGCAATGCAGGCTGGCTGAGCGAGCACGGATCGCAATGGGAAGGCAAACCCGGTCCTAAAAAATGCCATGCAGAAGTCGGATGTGTCCTCCGAAAGGTGCAGATATCACAGCTACGTTGTAAATAGACACAACGCAACCACCGTCCTTTTCAGGGCGAACGAAGAAGAAGAAGAAGAATTCAAGAAACACCGTGCAGCCAATTTTTGGCCACTGAACAAAATATTCAAAGGAGCAAACAGATACTTCGAATCACGAACGAAACGGGTACGGAACTAACAAACACTTCCGAAATAGGTCAAGCGTTTCACGCTTACTACGTACACCTGTATAAACAAGAACAAATGCACGCTTTAGACGAAGCTTGTTTCTTAACTCAGTCTGCTAGGTTAACTGAACAGGAGAAAAACACACTGGACACATTTCTAACTATAGAAGATTTGCACCACTCTCTTAGCACATTACAAAAAATAAATCTCCAGGTCCAGACGGCCTTAAACCGAGTTTTATTCCAAATTTTTCCATATACTTGCCCCACTATTGTTGAAAACACTAAATGAAGCCTTTGAAAAAGAAGAGCTACCCCCCAGTCTAAATGAAGCTATCATAACTCTTATCCATAAAAGAAATACGGATAAAAAATACATGCAGAATTATAGACCAATCTCTCTTCTAAACATCGATTATAAAATATTAACTAAAGCCCTTACAAACAAACTGAAACCTTTCATGCATACTTTGATTAACGAGGATCAACAATACAGCGTAAAAAACAGAACCATAAATAAACATACACACTTCATTCGGGATGTCATCCAGTATACACATGAAAAAAACACACCAGCAGCAGTATTATCCGTTGATCAAGAAAAAGCCTTTGATAGAGTCGATCACGGGTTTCTACATAAAGTTCTACAAGAAAATAATCTCGGCCAATACTTTAGGACATGGATTAAAATTATATATAGAAAGCCGGAAAGTAAACTTTTAATAAATCACACTTTGTCTGAACCAATCAACTTAACAAGATCAGTAAGACAGGGTTGCCCTCTCTCACCTTTATTATACAAACTAGTCTTAGAGCCAGTATTAAGGAAAATAAAACTAAACACTCATATTAAAGGAATACACATACCAGGAATAGGGGAAAAAAAGCTAATAGCCTACGCAGACGACACAGTCTTTTTTCCGTCAAATTTTTCATCAATACAAACTATTTTCAACACATTTAAAACTTTCGGCCATGCGAGTGGTTCTAAAATAAACATACAAAAGTCATCTATAATGGGAATAGGAAAATGGAAAAATAAAACGGACTTTCCTTTTCAATTAACACAAACAAGCAAAATGAAAATATATGGAATAATTTTCTCCTCGACACCAGGAAGATCTGATAACGATATGTGGAAAGAAATAATTTCAAAAATAAAGGAAAAACTAAAAAGATACCAATTTAAGAACGCGACGATCTTTGGTGGAAGCGTTATTTGTAATACGTACATACTTCCAAGTGTGCTATACATCTCAAATATCTTTCGTCCCCCCAAAAAATACATAACCGAAATAAATCATTTAATTAGAATTTTTATTTTCAGACACACACTTCACAGTATAACACATAAAACCTTAATACAAGAGAAACAACGGGGTGGAATATCACTGCAAGACATTAATACAAAAATAAACACTCTAGGAATCAAATTCGTAAGCGACGTAATAAAAGACCCACAAGGATACCCTTTAACACACAATTACATAGGCCTTCATATAACAAAAATATGCAATTTTAACAACACCATACCACACTATTCCGGAACACTACCGCCCTTCTACAAACACTGCATCAGATGCATACAAGGGAATGAAAATCTCCTACACCAGTCAACCGAAAATATATACCAATACTTGATACAGACACAAGAACCACCCTTAGACCAACGAATATAAATAGGATACAAATACGGGATAACAGATTATACGGAAATCTTTGCAAATCTACACATAAAAAACATATCACCATCGGCAAGGGAAATAACCTATAGATTATTATTCAACTTAACACCGCTCACACAGAAAAAAAGAACACAGGAATATGACCTTGCAAATATGTAGACTCTGCTTTGGTACAACAGCAAAAGAAACAGAAGACCATATCTTCTTCCGTTGTAATACGATCAAATCAACAGTAGAAGAGCTGGGAAAAGCTTTTAGTAGATACACAAATAGAAAAATTGACATATACAAAGCAATTATGCTAAACATAATTCCAAAAATTGACCCGCCCTTGCGGGAAAAAATATTACGCACTTTAGCAAAATATAGGGACACCGTTTGGAAATGCAGAAACAAAGCAGTTTATGAGAGGCAATATTTCAGTCAAAATTTGTTTTTCTACATATTTAAAAAAAAAAAATGGAGCATATTTTAGGAACTTAGAACCAACAAAGGAGAACTTAAAATAATAACTATTTCCTTTTTCTTTTTTGTGTTTGGATGTATTACTATGTTTATTTTTTTTAAATTTATCATTTTCTATACTTCAATTTGATTAAGTACGTAAGGGAAGTGTGAATACGTGGGAGTGTTTTTCTTTTATATTTAAAAAAAAAAAGGTAAAAAAAAAAATAAAAAAAATAAAAAAATAAATAAAAATAAAAAAGACACCATTTTTTTTTCTCACGGATTTATTTTCGCACGGATTACTGTGGTTTTGTGAGTTTGTGCTGTAGCAGCGGTTTTTTCCCCTCGTGCGAGAACTTTTGTGTGTGGTGTTTTTTTTTTTCTTGCTTAAAAATGGAAATTCCAGAAATCTCTTTTGATATCAATGAAGCACTAGAGGGTGACCAGTTACATAAACCTGGAACTCTTGTGATCACAACATCAGGGCAACAAGCCTCAAGAGTATCATACTCTTTAATTACCAGCATACTCGCAGGTCCCGCTGGAGTCGGGGTAAACGGGATATCATCCCTATATAGGTTCGCCAACCCAAATAAATGGTATGTGACCCTTACAAATTCGGCACACATCAGCCACTATAAAAACTTAAATGGTGAAAAATTTGAATAAGCCAACCCCAAATTCACAGTCATAATTGAACATGTTGTCAAGGAAAGGTCGAAAGGGTTACTACACTGGTTGCCAGCCACGATAAAGAAAGAAACTGTCAAGAAACTTGCTGACTTTATCACAGGTGACGTAAACACCGAAGTATATCAAATACAAAATGCAAAAGACAAATGGACTTTCTTATATCAACCCAAACAGACGGTTCCACACTACGTAAACATAAAACTGCAAGGACAGGAAAACAAAACAATGAAAATATTCATAGCTCTTCCGGGAAGGCGTACCCCCTGCACAATCTGCGGTCTAGACTCACACTGGACAAATCAATGTCCCAAGAAGAGACCAACTTATTCGGAGAATAGTCAACTACATGTACAGAACACTCAGAAAACACCACCACAAGCAGAAGCAGAACTTATACCCTTTCCACCGTCCCCCACCTCGGGCCCTCTGAATAACAATAACAGAAATTTGTCAGACTCGGACACGATGTCTACAGACACAGAAGGCTTCGATACAGTAGAAGGGAAGCGGAAAAGAAAGAGAAGAGAAAAGCTCCGAAAGATCAAGACCAAGGAAACACCTAAAGAAACAGAGCAACTACCAAGACTACACACCGGGGAAAAAGCAGCAACACAACACGAAACAAGGGAAAATTTAGATGACAAACACCCGAATCTACTGGATGATGGAAGCACCTCTCTCTTATGGGCAGCGGCTACAAGTGAAGACGATAATCTTGAAATGAACTTTATGGACCAATTCTTAGGTACACAGGAAATAGAAATGTCTCAACATAGAGTCCTTCTCTCGGAAAGAGAATGAACACAAAACCTCTACCGATGGAAGTGTGCAAGACTTTTATAAATATATTAAGTTACATATCCGTTATTATAGAAATGTATAGGAACAGGGAATGTAGAATGTACACATATATAATTGCATATGTTCATATGTTTTATAAAGACACATATAGGTATAGATATATTTATAATTCTTTTTTTCATCTCAACAACCAACCCTTTCCCCCATCTGCCATGTTTATGGTCTCAACCTGTCAATCTCCTCTGCCCTCTGGTTTGTTTTTCCCTGCTTCAAGATATATATTTGCATCTCTTCTCTTAGCATACCGGTCGGGTCCCTACTTTCTGAACCTCTCCCTTTCAGAACCTGTACACACTTTTTCTTTCTTCTTTGGCAACTCATCTATCGCCCCTTTTCATCCTTCTTTACTACTACTGCTCGGTATTTTCCTTTCCCTCGCATTCCAACTGCCACTTATCTACATGACAGTTAAAATTTGTATACAGGGTTTTTGCACCACACGTGGTTTGCGTAATCATGCATGTATTTCTCATTTATGTCATGGATTATGCCTGCACAACCACTGATACAACAAAACACACTCCCCTTAAATGCAAACTCCTTACCACACCCCATGCAAGATGAAAATTGCATAAGTATTATAACCCTAAACATAAGAGGTTTGAGAACTAAATTAAACCAGATTATAGCTTTAACGCGCACATATAAACCTGATTTCGTCTTTCTTCAAGAAACAAAAATTACAAACGAGACAAAGGGAAAATACATCATACAACAGCTAGGTCTACGATACGGATATTTCGGATTAGGATCATCTCACACAGGGGTAGCTATTTTACAAATTTCGGACAAGTGGGAAATAACACATCAAAACAAAGACAGAGAGGGCAGATACGTAATAGTACAAGTGAGAAACCAAGACGACCACTCGGACAACCACACTTTAGTCAATGTATATGCCCCAGCAACAAAGACACAGCAATTAACCTTCTATAAAAAACTATCGAACATTTTGACACAATACAAGGGAAAACAAATTTTACTAGGGGGGGGATTTCAACTGTGTTCTACATAAACTAGATGCGCAAAGATCTAACAATCGAGGAAGACAGGAACGACCACAAATAGAGATACTACAAAACATCCTAGACGAACACAATTTGGTAGACGGATACAGGAAAAAACATCCGGAGGGAAAGGAAACAACTTTTACAGACAAATCACTCATTTCGAGTAGTTCTGCAAGACTAGACAAATTTTATGTACACAACAACCACAAAATCCAAAAAGTCAAACATATAAATGACACCACAACATTTACGGATCACAAAGCAGTTCTACTGGAAATAAACGGAATGCCAACTGAGAACGAGACCAAAAGATCCCCCCTTTGGAAATTTAATAATGCTCTACTGCAAAATGAATTTTATACGACAACAATAACAAAACTAATAAAAGACTACTGCAACAATACACCTACATCAAATTTAATACAACATTGGGAACTCTTAAAAAGAATAATAAAGGAAGTAACCCAGATGCTTGCAACGCAGATACACAAACAAAGATGAAGACAACGACAAATCTTGGAAACAGCTCTAAATTTAATACAACAATTGGACAAACACGCCCCGCATATTTACACATTGCAGGAGGAATTAGAAAAACACGACCAGTACATTTTGAAAGGGGCTCTATTGAGAGCAAAATTACACACGTCAACTCAAGAAACACCATGCCGACAATTTCTGGCCACTGAACAAAACATTCAAAGGAGCAGACAGATACATCGAATCACGGACGAAACGGGTACGGAACTAACAAACACTTCCGAAATAGGTCAAGCGTTTCACGCTTACTATGTACACCTGTAAAAACAAGAACAAACACATGCTTCAGACGAAGCCTGTTTCTTAACTCATAACTGAACCGGACAAAAATACACTAGACAAATCTATAACCATAGAAGATTTGCATCTCTCTCTAAGCACACTACAAAAAAATAAATCTCCAGGTCCAGACGGCCTTACAACCGAGTTTTATTCCAATTTTTTCCATATACTTGCTCCACTTTTGTTGAAAACACTAAATGAAGCCTTTGAAAAAGAAGAGCTACCCCCTAGTTTAAATGAAGCTATCGTAACTCTCATTCATAAAAGAAATACGAATAAAAAATACACGCAGAATTATAGACCTATCTCTTCTAAACACCGACTATAAAATACTAACTAAAGCCCTTACAAACAAACTGAAACCTTTCATGCATACTTTAATTAACGAGGATCAATAATACAGCGTAAAAAACAGAACCATAAATAAACATACACACTTCATTCGGGATGTCATCCAGTATACACATGAAAAAAACACACCAGCAGCAGTATTATCCGTTGATCAAGAAAAAGCCTTTGATAGAGTCGATCACGGGTTTCTACATAAAGTTCTACAAGAAAATAATCTCGGCCAATACTTTAGGACATTGTTACGGTATATGATATTAACGCCGTCTGCTAAAGGTTACCAGACGTGCAATTGTAAAGGTTAAGACATTTAATATATTGCGATAGATGTTTCAATTATTGAACGCTCCATACACGATCGATTATGACGTGTCTAGCGTTGTTTAGGACACAGTCGGTAACTAGGAGACGCGACCCTTTGTTACTTGACCGCCAAGCTGAATAGCTGCGTTTTTTCTAACCTTCCAATTCAATGGCATGATATAGCCATTTTATGTGCATTTTTGATGGATCAGGGTCAGTCCTAGAACTCTATATGAGAGGAAAATTTATGGAGGTTAGTATTTAACTAGAATTCTCAGAAGGAGGAGAATAATCGTCAAATTCGTATGAAAGATTCAGACTCGCAGTCTCACTGTCGGCAGGTAGCCATGTCTAGCTGCGCGTGCATATAGCTGTGATGTTCTGACGACAATACTGCATTGTATCCTTAAACGGACATTGACACGTAAACCAGCAGTCTACGTTATTGATTAATTTATGCATGACTTATAAGGACTTATGTTCTGTTCCTATTTGAAATGATCATCCTGTGTGTACATGTGATTAAATATTACGTACTCAATCTGAAGGCATTAATTACTTCATTAATGTTGCTGAGTTCAAGTTACATGAACTACTTCTTCATACCATGCTACTGAGTTGTATGAACACCTTCACCCTAATTCGCGTAATACTAAACAAAGCACGATTAACAAGAGATCACTAAAGTAACCATACTCAGTGCATGATCTTCAACCGGCAAATAACTCAGCAACAAAGTGGTGGCCAGTGTGGGGAACGACAGAAAAAAAGAAACCAACTTCTGTTCCTTACGCACAGATTAACCATAATATTTACGATCAAGTTTCGATCACATGACCATTACGAAGCTGACGTGACGCACGTGATCATGAATAGCAACATGACGTCACATTTGCATTGTCGCCGTGAAGAAGACATCTTTTCAACGCCTTTCTAGTTCGCTTCAAATTTATCAAGATGCACAAGATGGACTACCGTTGCCTGCCCATCAGGAGCAGACAGTCAAAGGCACAGGCCTAGCTGTTGACGACCTCTAGCACTGATCTAAGCAACGGAAAAGATAAGTCTAGGGGTTTAACTGTTGTTATTGCAAACAGTGCTAACTGAGTCCATGCCCTCTGCCTACATCGGCATGTTTTTACCTATGTTTAATGTACTTTTTGTTGTCTTAATGTGTTGTTAATTCGTGGGAGGTAGGGAGGATGAACCGAAATTAGATTCTGTGGCTCTCACGATGCCTGAATTGATTTCGGTCGTTTCTTAGGGCAGTTAAACGATTGCACTTTTGGAAGCCCCATTGAGGTTTGCCATTGGACTGTCTGTCAAAATCTGCTGTCGTTTGACGATTTGTGTTAGCTGTACCGTTCCGTAGATAACTGGTGTATTTTATTTGTACTAAGTTAACAATTTTATTCAGTTTTGTATCATGTTCGTTAACTATTTCGTCCAGTCTCCTCTTACTATCATTTATTTGATGATTGTTAAATGGTCGTCCGTTATGAGTCCTGTGATGTCATCATTTTTTGCAGTCATTTTTTTTTTTGTGTACTTTGAATATTAAGTTGACCTCGGGTCAGACCTTGACCCTTCATTTGGCTTGTGACACTTCCGCTTGTTTTATTTAGTTCATAAATTCATTTTTAATTGTGAAAATGTCTTGTTTGCGTCTTGACATTGTTTGTACCCTTTAGTTGCATCATTGTTTTGTTTGTCCTCATGATATATGTTAAATACTACATTAATAATATGATATTATATGCAATAATACACTTGTAATTTAATTTAATTAATTTTTTCTGATATTTAAGGTTAATATGGGACATTGCATAATTATGCAGTGATAGTCCAAGAAAGTAGCACTACAATTTATAAGAGATGCCTAGGGCATAATAATATAATATATATATATATATTGACCAAATAAAATAATCTTATAGTCTACCTTTGAGGTAATAGACCCATTGTATATTATTTAATATACTTTTCTGGTACTAAGAGAGTGACTTAGTACATTGAACAATATAATTACTAGGAATCATACCCAACATTATTGGATATTGAGATTAATTGTGTGATGTAATTACATTATAGTTAACAGATATCATAACTATTTATGATATAGTTAGTACTTAGATACAATATTGTTACAAAATATTGTCTATTGGTTGAACTTAGATATAAGAGTTCAGTACTATTGTCATTATTTATATTGAATATTCCTAAGTTGAGTAAGTATAATAATTACTCTGAAGCTACTATTGACTATTTTAATCAGTAATTATCAATAATTACTTACCAGATAAAAGTCAAAATGCTTACTATAGACCATTTCGTTAAAATTGGTAAGGAATATGGTTATAAATCTCAAGAACTTCGTCAGTTTGCTGAGGCAGAACTGGAAAAACATAAAGCAGAAATGGAGGAACGTGAAAGAAAAGAAGCAGAGAAAAAGGCTGCATTAAAGAAAGAGGAAGAGGAACGTGAGATGAAGCAAATTGACAAGGAAAATAGATTGAGAGAGATTGCTCAACGTGAAAGAGAAGAGCAGAGAGCAATCGCCAGACAGGAAGAAGAGAATAAATTGAAACGAGAGGAAATTATTTTACAACAAGAAATGGAATTGGCGCGTATTAAATTGGAGACAGCAAGATTACAAGCACAAAGTGCTGATGCAAACCAGAATAATAACGCACAAAATGGATCATCATCCAGCCAAACTAAACATTTCTACAACTTTAAATTACCCACTCTCAACTTGAACGTGGACGACCTTTCATCGTTCCTGTCACGTTTTGAACAGACTTGCAAAACTAACCATTTGCCTGAAGAGTCATGGGTACTCAAATTAAATGAATTCTTGGTTGGAGAACCACTGACGGCTTCTCAAAATGCTGACCCATCAATAGCAAATAACTACGGTGCTATTAAATCCTTGCTTTTACGAAGGTTTCACCTGGACGAGGAACACTGTAGGTTGAAATTTAAGGGAATTTTACCTGAATCTCCAAAAGATTTTGCAGGATTCATTGCGAACATACGCAATACATTTAATAGATGGGTTGAACTGGCAGAAGTCAACAAATCTTACGACAAATTAGTTGATTTACTACTACGGGATAAGGTATTATCTTCGGTTAGCCAGCCATTTTTTGCATATTTGCAGGAGCGTAAACCAGGTACTATGGACGAGTTAGAAAAAATTTCTTTAAACTACTGTTCGGCACATCCGAATGCAACCATTTCTAACTCCTCATTAAGAGAACCTCTACCTGTGGCGTCTAATATGGCCTACAATCATAATAACAAACAAAGACATCACAGTGTAGACAGAAGCAGGTTCCAAAGAAATCACAATGTTAACTTTCAGAAGGGACATAATAATGATTACAACAATAAAAATGAGTTCAACAGAGGTAGATCACGAGATAGAAATTATTCACCTCAAACAAACTACCACAATGGTCAACATAACACTAATTATAATCGATCACATACTCCCAATAATAATAATAACTGGAATGGTAATAATCATGGCTCGAGACATCGAGATAATAGTTACTATAGAGGACGACGAGATAATTCTAACAATTATACTCGGAATCGATCTCATTCTCGGGGATCATCTCATTACAACCATAATACAGGGGCGGCAGTTACAAATAATACTACCCCTATAGCTCAGGTCCCACTTGACAATAATACAACACGGTCTTCTGCTGCATGTTTTGCTATTAATTATAATGTGGCAAATAGTTGCCAAGATTGTAATACTATTTTTCAGAAGGCCAAGGAAACGGTGCTGAATTGTGGACACCTTCATACAGCAGTTGGTCTTTCAGCGAACGATGGCAAGGGTACCCTGATGTTCAATAGAGGATTAGTCAATGGTACGGTGGTCTCAGTTTTAAAAGACTCTGGATCAACAACCATTGGAGTTCGGCAGTCTTTGGTACATCCTAGCTATGCAACAGGGGACTATGTCCGTTTCATGACCTTCGGGGGTACTATTGAGTACTACCCCACTGCCATAGTACATGTTAATACACCATTTTTTTCAGGTAATGTCAAGGTGTGCATGCTACAGAATCCATCAGCAGATCTTACATTAGGACGCATACATGGGAGTAAAGATTGCACTCCTAAAGAAATTAATGATTGGGAGAAAAAAAATTTGCATTCTTTTAGCAACGCTAACGCTGTTGTTGATATGGCTACACTTCGTGCCAACAACATAAATACATGTGGCACAGCAGTTTCCAACTTCACTCTCAGTACTATCCTGGAAATTGATGAAGATGATAGATCTATTGGACAACATCTTCTTCTTCTTCTTCCATCCTTAGCCATCAACCGGCAAAGCAGTATGTGGCCAGTACGCCTAGTGGCGTCTTAGGGCAACAACAAATTGATCAATCTATCGCTGTTTCCACCACGCCTAGTGGCGTCTTTGTGGAACAAAAACAGACCAAACAATCTATCATTGTTTCCGTAATCAGATTGGTTGGCAAGCAGGTGATCAGCCCACTGTGCTATTGGACAACATACTAAGGATATAACTGATCCTAATAAAACTGTTGACGTTGTCAACATTGACAAAAACATTATGAGGAAGAATAATAGGTTAAATAATAATGCTGGACTTAAAAGGAAACATAAAGTTAACACAAATAATTATGATGAAGAAGTTTTTACTTTGCACAGCAAGGACATGTCTACGACATGTAGGAAACTTAATACCTTTGGTGATGATAGGTATCATCCTCAGTCCAGTCAGGATGATACGACATCCAACAGAAAGACAATGTCGGTGTTGAAAGGGAAGGTTAATTCTTTGACAAAGAATACATATCATCATTGTCCACTATTTCGTGACAATGATACTACATATATTGGGAAAAGTGCGTATTCTCGCACAGTGTTAGTGCGAAATCTGCCGCAGGATACTACCTGGCAGGCACTTAGAAATTTTTTTGATTATACAGCAAACGTTAAGTTTGTTCGTCTTCTGCCATCATGCAATGGGCAGAATAGACAGGCGATGGTTACATTTCGTAACAATCGAGACGCTCGTTGGGTAATCGAGCGTGATAATGGTGTTTATTTTCATCACCGTTATCTAAAGTTACAATTAGTACATGATTCTGCGCCACGCAGATAATGGTGTACGCTCACCCTTTTGTCTTATTTCTTGATGACTCAGCTCTAGTCAGTCATCATTTCTTTTCCTTATTGGTCATTTATTCTTATACGTCTTAGATATCAAGGGACACAAAAAGATATTTCATATTAACATGCTCAAGCAATTTCATACACGTCCTGAACACTTACAGTCAATTTTTCATGAACTAGATGACAACACAGTATCTACTTGTTATTATTCTAACTTATCTGTCATCCAGGAAGAAGAATCTTCTTTTCCTGAGGTACAGTTACCGTTACCGGTACCAGTAGTTCAACCTACTGAATCTTGGCGGGATGTAACCATCTCTTCAACGGTTACACCGCAACAGCGTCTACAGATTGCTAATCTATTACAATCTTATCCAGATGTGTTGACCGACGTCCCGGGTCGCACATCGGCTATCAGTCATGACATTACTCTCAATGACGATACACCTATTCGTGTACATCCCTATTCGGTTCCTTTACATTTCCTTGCTAAAACTACTAAGGAACTTGAACAGATGTTGTCTCTGGGAATCATTGAGACTAGTAATTCGCCATTCTCTTCTCCATTAGTGATTGTCCGGAAGAAGGACAATAACATCAGACTATGTGTTGATTATAGAAAATTAAATGCTAAGACTATAGTTGACAGCGAACCACATCCACTTATCAACGACTTACTGCCACGTCTATCCAACGCAACTATATTTAGTAAGATAGACTTAACTAAAGGTTATTGGCAGATACCACTGACCGAAAAGGCTAAGTACTACACCGCATTTTCCACTCCACAAGGTCTATACCAGTGAAATGTGATGCCTTTTGGGCTTGTTAATGCGCCAGCTACCTTCATTCGCCTGATGCGACAAATTTTATCAGGTAGACCAGACGTTATTACATATATTGACGACATATGCTTGTTTAGTTCGTCGTTTGAGGAACATGTTTCGGGACTTAGATATGTTTTCGACACTCTAAGGAATTATCATCTAACTGCTAAACCTACAAAGGTGCAAATCGCGTGTAATGAGATAACCTTTTTGGGACATATCATTGGATCGGGATATATCAGAACGTTACCTAGTACAGTCTCCAAAATTCTAAACATAGCAGTTCCTCAGACGAAGAAACAGGTCAGGAGTTTGTTAGGACTTGTTCAATATTACAGTAGATTCATACCAAACTTGTCATCCATCACGGCTGTATTGTCTTCATTGTTAAAAAAAGACATGCCGGTGAAGGTGACATGGACTGGTACATGCAATGAAACTTTCAACAAAATTATAAATTTGTTCTCGCATGAACCAATTTTAAGACTTCCCGATGCTTCCAAAAGATTTTTCTTACGAACAGATGCTAGTAACTACGGCATTGGTGCATGCCTGCTCCAGAACCATGATGGCATTCTACATCCTACCTTATATATTTCAAGAAAGCTAAAGCCGGCAGAAACAAAGTATTCCACAGTGGACAAGGAACTTTTATCTGTGATATGGGCAATAACTAAACTTGAAAAGTTCCTTGCTTGGTGCTCCCTTCACCATACAGACGGACCAACGTGCTGTAGCATCTTTGCGTCGATCTAACCATAAGAGCCAAAAACTCGCCAGATATGCAATCATCCTACAGCCATTTGAATTCTCCATTGAACATATTCCTGGCACTGAAAACATTGTGGCGGATGCGTTGTCACGTAATCCTATTGACGACGAATAATCAACATTAACATTCCTAAAACATATCAACTATAAGAGAACTAACCTTGCCTTCAATTTAAACTTTATAAACACTATATGCATCACAGAATGGAACTAAAGACAATCAAGGTATACATATTGACATTCAAACTTCGTCTAACGTCCATACACGATATATGAATATTCGTTGAACAATCATGGAACAATATCTGACGACAAGTCGAACTTATTATCCTATGTGCACTTAATTCTTGGATGCTGGGATAAATGACATTTCTTTCCAACGTAAACGTTTGAACATTTTTGCCTAAAAGAATTCATCAGGATCAAGACTACGGATGGATCATCATATCCTATACTAATTAATTAGTTAACTTAACTTCTTAATTGAATTATTATCAATAAAATGAAATGTGAGAAAAAAATGAAATGAAAGAACAAAAAAAAAGAGAAAGAAATATAAAAAGAAGAAATTATGAAAAGAGAAAATAAATCTCACACAAGTATTAGATTAATATTTTTTTTTAATGTACCTATACATTATTTAGTTAGTTAAATTAGACAGTTATTATTCACTAACACTTAACACACCCAAGTAAGTTAAACTTATATTCGAATTTCTTTCTATTTCTTCTCACTTATTTTGTCTTTTCTTCTCTCATAACATCGCGTTACATTAGAACCTTAATAATTTAACTCTTAGTTTAATTAATTAATTTAATTTTAATTAGTCAAATTAATTCCTATATGACATACTAATACGACAGACCTTACTTTAATTTAATTCTATCATTCACTATTGACATTAGACATTTAATTAGTTGATATAATAATATGTATAATATTGATATATAATGTGATTAATGTTAGATGACTATGACAAATAGTTAGTTGACATGACCGCGACACGGTTCTACTCAGAACATCGTCGGCCATATGTCACGATTGTGTTAAATTTTTTTTTGAAAAATTGTTAAGTCGGATAGATCTTGAAAAAAAATCTATCGATTTTTTTTCCCCGGTGTACAGGGAATTGTTACGGTATATGATATTAACGCCGTCTGCTAAAGGTTACCAGACGTGCAATTGTAAAGGTTAAGACATTTAATATATTGCGATAGATGTTTCAATTATTGAACGCTCCATACACGATCGATTATGACGTGTCTAGCGTTGTTTAGGACACAGTCGGTAACTAGGAGACGCGACCCTTTGTTACTTGACCGCCAAGCTGAATAGCTGCGTTTTTTCTAACCTTCCAATTCAATGGCATGATATAGCCATTTTATGTGCATTTTTGATGGATCAGGGTCAGTCCTAGAACTCTATATGAGAGGAAAATTTATGGAGGTTAGTATTTAACTAGAATTCTCAGAAGGAGGAGAATAATCGTCAAATTCGTATGAAAGATTCAGACTCGCAGTCTCACTGTCGGCAGGTAGCCATGTCTAGCTGCGCGTGCATATAGCTGTGATGTTCTGACGACAATACTGCATTGTATCCTTAAACGGACATTGACACGTAAACCAGCAGTCTACGTTATTGATTAATTTATGCATGACTTATAAGGACTTATGTTCTGTTCCTATTTGAAATGATCATCCTGTGTGTACATGTGATTAAATATTACGGACTCAATCTGAAGGCATTAATTACTTCATTAATGTTGCTGAGTTCAAGTTACATGAACTACTTCTTCATACCATGCTACTGAGTTGTATGAACACCTTCACCCTAATTCGCGTAATACTAAACAAAGCACGATTAACAAGAGATCACTAAAGTAACCATACTCAGTGCATGATCTTCAACCGGCAAATAACTCAGCAACAGACATGGATTAAAATTATATATAGAAAGCCGGAAAGTAAACTTTTAATAAATCACACTTTGTCTGAACCAATCAACTTAACAAGATCAGTAAGACAGGGTTGCCCTCTCTCACCTTTATTATACAAACTAGTCTTAGAGCCAGTATTAAGGAAAATAAAACTAAACACTCATATTAAAGGAATACACATACCAGGAATAGGGGAAAAAAAGCTAATAGCCTACGCAGACGACACAGTCTTTTTTCCGTCAAATTTTTCATCAATACAAACTATTTTCAACACATTTAAAACTTTCAGCCATGCGAGTGGTTCTAAAATAAACATACAAAAGTCACTATAATGGGAATAGGAAAATGGAAAAATAAAACGGACTTTCCTTTTCAATTAACACAAACAAGCAAAATGAAAATATATGGAATAATTTTCTCCTCGACACCAGGAAGATCTGATAACGATATGTGGAAAGAAATAATTTCAAAAATAAAGGAAAAACTAAAAAGATACCAATTTAAGAACGCGACGATCTTTGGTGGAAGCGTTATTTGTAATACGTACATACTTCCAAGTGTGCTATACATCTCAAATATCTTTCGTCCCCCCAAAAAATACATAACCGAAATAAATTATTTAATTAGAATTTTTATTTTCAGACACACACTTCACAGTATAAAACATAAAACCTTAATACAAGAGAAACAACGGGGTGGAATATCACTGCAAGACATTAATACAAAAATAAACACTCTAGGAATCAAATTCATAAGCGACGTAATAAAAGACCCACAAGGATACCCTTTAACACACAATTACATAGGCCTTTATATAATAAAAAATATGCAATTTTAACAACACCATACCACATCATTCCGGAACACCACCGCCCTTCTACAAACATTGCATCAGATGCATACAAGGGAATGAAAAACTCCTACACCAGTCAACCGAAAATATATACCAATACTTGATACAAACACAAGAACCACCTTTAGACCAACGAATAAAAATAGGATACAAATACGGGATAACAGATTATACGGAAATCTTTGCAAATCTACACATAAAAAACATATCACCATCGGCAAGGGAAATAACCTATAGATTATTATTCAACTTAACACCGCTCACACAGAAAAAAGAACACAGGAATATGACTTTGCAAAAATGTAAACTCTGCTTTGGTACAACAGCAAAAGAAACAGAAGACCATATCTTCTTCCGTTGTAATACGATCAAATCAACAGTAGAAGAGCTGGGAAAAGCTTTTAGTAGATACACAAATGGAAAAATTGACATATACAAAGCAATTATGCTAAACATAATCTCAAAAATTGACCCGCCTTTGCGGGAAAAAAATATTACGCATTTTAGCAGAATATAGGGACACCGTGTGGAAATGCAGAAACAAAGCAGTTTATGAAAGGAAATGTTTCAGTCAAAATTTGTTTTTCTACATATTTTCAAAAAAAATGGAGCATATTTTAGGAACTTAGAACCAACAAGGGAGAACTTAAAATAATAACTATTTCCTTTTTCTTTTTTATGTTTGGATGTATTACTATGTTTATTTTTTTTCTAATTTATCATTTTATACACTTCACTTTGGTTAAGTACGTAAGGGAAGTGTGAATACGTGGGAGTGTTTTCTTTTATATTTAAAAAAAAAAAAAAGGGTGACAACAGAGTGAGAGTGAATATGTTCTAGTTACGGAAATTGTACCATCCTTTATTTTCTTTGCAAACACTGTTTATTTTATTGGATAGCTTAAGAAGGAACTTTGTTCTTTTCTTTCTGTCTCTTCTATAACCTAGTGTTAATCTTTGACCTTTGTGTTGTTAACTTCTTTTGGGATCCTTTTTCTCAGCAAGGGGGGAGGGCACTTATTGGGTTATATTCCAATGTCTGTAAACATTGTTTATATGGAATTCTTTGTCATTAGAATTCAACAGATAGCTTAAGAAGGAACTTTGTTCTTTTCTTTCTGTCTCTTCTATAAACTAGTGTTAATCTTTGATCTTTGTGCTGTTAACTTCTTTTGGGATCCTTTTTCTCAGCAAGGGGGGAGGACACTTATTGGTTTATTTTCCTATGTCTGTAAACATTGATTATATGGTTTTCTATATGTTTAATGTTGTAAAGTTTAAGTGATTAAAAAAAAAATTTAAAAAAAAAAAAAAAGACGTGTATACTGGGAAAATTAATTTCTTTTTAACTTTATTTGTGAGAGTGCGAACGAGTTTTCATATGTTATATACAATGTATTTTTCTGGTATTCATGAGGAATGTACCTGTTTTTGTAAAGTGGGAAGTGTGAGCAAGTGTAAGCCTTTTAATATACAACATGTTTAAATACTAGAAACTACATAGGAATTTGAATCAGCTATAAATCTTTTTATTTTTTTTTAGTTTTTAGCATTTTACTTTATCTTTATTATTATTATTTAAAATATTTTTTTTTAACTTCATTTATGAGAGTGCGAACGAGACTTCATATGTAAGATACTTTTGTATTTTTCTGGTATGTCATGCCAAATGTACCTGTTTTTTTATAGTGGAAGGAAAAAAAAAGTGGAAGTGTGAGCAAGTGTAAGCTATTTTATACATATGTAAAATACTATGAACTGTTGAGGATTTTGAATTAGCTATAAATCATTTTTATTCATTTTTTTAACATTTTTTAAATTATATTATCTTATTTATTATTATTACTATTATTTTTTTAAAAATTATGTAACTGTATTTGTGAGGGTGCGAATGAAAGCTTTATATGTAATATACAATGTATTTTTCTGGTATGTCATGCAATGTACCTGTTTTTGTAAAGTGGAAGAACGACAAATAAAAAAAAAAAAAAAGGAGAAGATACTGAACTACAGATATCAGTGTAGCCTCACACCAGCTTCTACACTAAGTCATACCTTTTGTTAAAATATTTAAATATATATTTTGTAAAATGACAGCTGCTCAACTAGTAATCCTACATTGCAGTGTTTCCCAAACATAAGAAAATCTCGTATGCCTTATGAGAGTTTAGTTTCAATGGCGCACCCCTCTCATGCATAACTAATGTCGGGTAGTTTTTAATATTTCTATTTTATCTAAAGTATTGCATATATAATTTATGCTACTGGTTTATTAATTTATACAGCATATAATAAAAGTTATACAATGTACATTTGTAAATAAACATGTGTGTATTTCTACAACACACCATTCTCGCATATTAAATTTTAATAAATTGTTTTCTGCAGTTAAAACAGCATGTATGATTCATTCATTCATAACCCTCCACTCCCAAAGGAGCATAGGCCTTCAACAAACACATGCCAAGTCCTCCTGTCCCGTGCCATCATCTCAAGTTCTTTCCATGTTCTCCTCATCATTTTCACCTCTGTTTCCAACTCTCTTCTCCATGTACTTCTTGGTCTTCCTCTGCCTCTCTTGCCCTGGGGGTTCCAGAACAAGGACTGCCTTGTAATGCTATCAACAGGTTTCCTCAGTGTGTGTCCTATCCATCGCCATCGTCTTCTTCTCAATGTATGATAAAGGAGAAAAATTATTATGCCATGTAGCCTTTGAACCCTTTTCGTGTGCCTTTAGGGATATGCTTACTACACTTTGGGAAACACTGCTGCTGCAGAATCTTTGTAAAAATAGAATACGAATAAAAAAAGAATGCTTTACCAATGACGTTGTTGGAATAAACGGCCTTGACTGTTCTGACAAAACTTTAGCTTCAGCTCATGTGAAGCAGATCTGACTGTAATGAAGTATTTAGAATAAACAGTAGAATTACAAGTAGTATTTTATACACTCTAAAAGTATGTGAATGTATGACAATACAAATGATACTGATACCGTGAGTACCATGGGTTAAAAAAAATAGATCCAAGTGAAGGAAACGGATGCTGAAGTACCAGTAACATTCAAATTTACAGTGTAGACTGACACCATCTGGCAAACCAAGATATTTTTTAATATTTATATACAAGGTGGGCGATAAGTTAATTCTAATTTCTTTTGCTACCAGCTTGTAAGTGTGTAGTAGGAAATGAGACAAAAGGTGGCGAAAGGCAGGTGACACAAGGGGACTTCACTAGAGCCACAAAAACAGAGGACTTTGTGATAAGAAAGGAGCCGCGGTAGCATAGTGGTTAGTGCACCGGCTTCCTAGCGCAGTGGTCTATGGTTCGATCCCCAGATGAGGTGGGATTTTTTTAGGCCACAAACGGCTCCTGGGTCGACCCAGCCCCAAATGGGTACCAGAGCAACTCTGGGAAGGTTAAGGCGGCCGGCGTGATGCCGACCACATCACCCCTAGTGTGCCGACGGTCAAGATAATATGGGCCTAACACCATATTCCCAATATGCCTCAATGGGCGTGTAACGGGTTCCATTACCATTACCATTGTGATAAGAGCGGATAATTTCTGTATCGGGTGGCAAATCCCAAATCAAAAAAAAGTTTTGCTATAATATAAAATATGCATGAACTGTTATCATATTTTGTCTCTTTATAGTTGTACTTTACTTTTATGTAATTATGTTATAAATAGTTATATTTATAATTAATATTTTTGTATTACTGTATAATAAAACTATCAAGTTGCAACATTTTTTTTCTTCAAAATTCATTATTTTGTTTTTAAATTGTCTAAAAATATGTGTAAATAAGGGGGTGGGGGAGCCCTTTTCATTCCTATGTATCATCCCACCATTGGACAATTCCTAGATCCGCCAGTGATCCACCAATTATCTGTTATCATCCATATGAGCACCCCATCAGACTACCCCTTATCCTCACACCATCATTGATCCTTATTTATTAATTTTAGTTCTTGTTATATACTGTTTTACTATACTGTGCAAAGCTCTAGGTCTATCTATTCTCAACACCTGTTCCACAGTTATGGATGAATTGCGTGCCTGTAAATAATAGTTACTTTCCCTGATTGTCCTGGTCATGTCTGAATAGGTAAAGGTTCTCTTTCTTTACAAGGGGAGATCACTGTAATGCACATGTCTAAAGAGAATCTTTCCCGTGACACCATACAACGCACTACAAAAGCGTAAATAAAGAGAAACAAAATCACACCGTTAACAATTTATTTACATAAAACATGAACACTTCTTATCACTTACCTGGCCAGTACTCTCCAAACTAAGTGTTTTGAAAGTTATACATTTTTAACTCATGCTCGGCAGCAGAAAATGCTGCCATTGAGCTAATGTCAGTAGGGATAAACGCAAAACCTTCGCACAACACAAAATGAAATGTACTAAACTGATTCGTCCAGTCAAAAAGGACCCAGGATGCAACAAACGTGAGGGTGCAGTAAGCGACCCATAGCTTGACTGCCTTCGCCAGCGAACCAGAGCTGACCAAGACCCTACTCCACCTCCAAGTGGTAATTCTGGAAACAGTCAGTCTGGCTGACGGAGTAGGGATCGAAGAGCGAAGGCAAACCCGGTCCCAAAAAATGCATTGCGGAAGTCGGATGTGTCGGCCGAAAGGCGCAAATATCGCAGTTTCGCTGTAAACGGACACAACGCAAGCAACGTCCTTTTCAGTGCGAACGGGGAAGAAGAAAAGAGTCTACAATGAGTTAGTAGTTTACTGAACCTTCATAGTGCCTGACTGTGGCTCGCACTGTACAAAGAAGGGATTGAAAATTGGCTCGACCAGGAATCGAACCCGGACTTTTTTTCCACATTAGATGTCACCCTTTAGACAACCGAGCCTGACAGTCAGATATTTGATTCAAAATGTAACATTCAACACATCGCAGACAATCGTTTGACCACTTGATGAGTTGTAAATCTTTCTTACATTTTAAACAAAATGTCCGACTGGATTTTTTCAAAATTTTTTTTTTAATTTTTTTTTTATTTTTTTATTTTTTTTTACATTTTTTTTTTTTTTTTTTTTTTGGAATTTTTTTAAAAATTGTTGGTAATAGTTGGATTTTTCAGTTTTGTAAGCAAAATTAAAAAAAAAAGAAGTAAAAATTGCGTCGTAATTATTAGGTCTATATTTTTTAGAATTACGTTTATAGCATATATGTTGTAGCCTAATATTAATATTTATTATCACTAAAGATAGTTTCCTATTGATTTATCTAAATCATTGTCAATGTAATACGGAAATGCCGTTTTAACCACTAGATGTTGAGATATACCAGTTCTATATTTACATTTTTTACCTTTACACTTTTTATCTTTACATTTTTCCCCACACATACAAATCTTAATACCAATGCATCTGCGACCGCCAACTTCTTCACCTATGTATTTGCTAAATTTGAAGATCAATGATGACGTTTTTTTAAAAAACTTGTCTCTATTTATTCCATTAAGTTCAACTAGGGCTAGGCGTATCAGTTGTTCTATTTCTTTCGGGTCATTTGTATAAAAATAACTGTTCGTTTCAGGTATTTTGTCAAAATACGTCATAATCTTAAACATGTCTACTCTAGTATGCCTGTCCGAAAAATGATCTATTTCAATTTCTGCTCTAAATTCAAGTTTAGTCATTTTACGATGTTTAACAGGCATTGTATTAAAATGAATATCTTCCTGCGGACGATAACTGCAAATCTCAATTAATATCTCGTTAAGCATTTGATGCCACGGATAATATGAAAATAAATCGAAGTGTTCAGATTTAGCATGATGTAAGACTTGATTATATTTTACATTATCACGAATACTAACTAAAATCATGCGAAGTTCAATATCTACAAAATCATTAACTACAGAAACCTGCATTTCAATTTCATGGCATTGGAATTCATAGCTATTTGTCACGGCACTGATCAGGTTGTGCTTAAACGTGGCAGTCAACATGAATTCACCAGGTTCATGTTTACGATATTCGTAAAATGGTTTTTGTTTCCTACTTCTCACACTGTTTAAAATTACAGTTTGCAACTCAAACCAAATAAGCAATGGTTTATGTTGTAACTGTAACTCTTTATTTTTATACATCTTCAAATTTGCGGCACGAAGGTCGCGTTTCCCTACTAATATTCTGATTTTAGTGTGTCAGAACTTCACTTATATACATATTTTCAAGCAAAATGAAAATGAAACTTACTTATTCATTGGATAATTGTCCTGACATAATTCACATTCCTGGAAAGATTAAAAAAAAAAAAAAACCAGAACTTGCAGCACAAACTATACAGGCCGTGGTACTAGTAACGCAGTCAGCTTCTGCCATCGATTATCTGTATGTTTAAATAATTGTCCATTGTTAGGACGAGCTTATTCAAATATGCCCGGGATGCTAGAGTCTGGAGGGGGCCAGAGATTGGAAGTGATCACTACCTGCTTACAATCAAAAGAACAACTGAAAGAGTTGCTCAGCCTAGGAACTGCCCAGCATCACGCAAGAAACCAAGTAAACGAACGGAAGAAATGAGCATTAAGACCTACAAGCTGAGAGAGCCAGAAATCAGGGGCTTATTGCTACAGCGGTGAGAAACACAGAAGAACAACCTGATGACTTGGAAACCCTGTGGCTTAAATTCATGGACATCATAAAGACAGCTGCTGCAGAAGCATGTGGTGAAGCCCGACTTGGGAACAAGAGAAAGAGGACACCTTGGTGGACAGAGGAAGTCAAAGAGAAAATAAGAGAGAAGAAAATGGCATAGAAACAATACTTAGGAGCTAAAAACACAGCAGGACAAATAGAGAAATATAGAGAATATGTGATACTCAGAACAGAAGCAAAGAACAAGGTGCTAGCAGCAAAACAGAGGTCCTGGGAAGAATTTGGAGAAAAGCTTGAAAAAGATGCGCAAGAAAACCAGAAATTGTTCTTTAAGAACCTAAAGAAGTTTCTTCTTCTTTCTTTGATCCTTAGCCGCCGACCGTCAAAGCAGGCAGTGGCCATTACGCCTGGTGGCGTCTTGTAGGGCAACAATAAATTGATTCCACTAGCACAGAAGAGGAAACAAATGGTGATGAAGATGACATAAAGATGGAAGAACTGAAGGCAGCACTGGAGAAAATCAAGATGGGCAAAGCAGCAGGGCATGATGGTATAACACCAGAAATGGTTAAGTACATGGGAGCATCAGGCGACCTATTACTCTTAAGGTTCTTACAGGCAGCGTTATGCAACAAGACCATACCAAAGGACTGGGAGATAGCCATCATAACACCAATTTTCGAAAAGGGTGACAATCGACAATGTGGAAACCATAGAGGCATATCCCTTCTCAGTGTCCCTGGTAAAATCTACTCTAGAATCCTAGAGCAGAGACTCCGACGCTTAGCTGAGCCACAATTGGATGATGTCCAGTGCGGATTCCGAGCTAACCGAAGTACTCAAGACCTAATCTTCACACTCAGACAGCTGAGTGAAAACGCCCTTGAGTATAAGAGTGAGATCCATCTTTGTTTCATAGATCTGGAAAAGGCATTTGACAGGGTCCCCTGGAGCAAACTTTGGGACTGTTTGGCAAGGAAGAACATTCCAGCTGATTCATGCTATACAGAGCTTCTATAAGTCTTGCAGAAATTATGTGAGGACAGCAAACCGTAAGTCAGAAGAGTTCAGGATCACCACTGGTGTAAGACAAGGTGATATCTTGTCACCTTATCTTTTCATACTCCTCATGGACGACGTTATCAAGTCATGTAAGGAGAGAACAAGAAAGTATTCAGTGGGGTACTGGAAGATGAGACAGGTATGTATTTCAGAGCTGGAATTTGCTGATGATGTTGCCCTGATTGCTAAATCAGAGGCACATCTCCAATCCAACCTGCAAGTCTGGAAGGAAGAGCTGGAGAAGAGAGGGATGGTCATAAGCAGCTCTAAAACAAAATCCATGGTGATACCACGAGAAGAATGAAGATATCAGATTAAGCTGGGAGAACAGGTCCTGGAGCAGGTCGACCACTTTAAATATCTCGGAGCTATTATAGACCGAAAGGGAGGCATCAAAGAAGAGTTGGCCACTCGAGAAGCAGCAGTTGGGAGACTTTTTCAGGCCATAAATCGAGGATTCCTCAGCAAGAGAGAGGTTGGTAAGAAAACGAAGATGGCTGTATACCGCTCCACCTATGTCCCAGTCTTGATATATGGATGCGAGTCATGGGCAATGACTACAACCCATAAAAGCCAAATCCAAACCTCAGAAATGAGGTATCTGAGGAAGGCGGTTGAAGTAACAAGAAGAGACATGGTCCGCAATCAGACGATACGCCAAGGCCTAAAATCCCACCCCCTGCAGACCCAAGTAGAACAGTCCCAACTAAGATGGTTTGGCCATGTCTGCAGAATGGGAGAAGATCGGCTATCACGAAAAGCATGGGAAACAAAGAGCCAGGGATCCAGACCCCCAGGACAACCCAGAGTCCGCTGGGAGGACAACATTAGACAATCTTTGAAGGACCGAGGACTAGAATGGAACCAGGCCAGGAGGAAGACAGCCGATAGGATAGTCTGGCGCTCTCTCTTCCAAACCTCTACACCTCACGGTAGAAGGGGAACGACTAAGTAAGTAAGTTAAATAATTGTCGACGCGTTAAATTGGTCTCTGCACACGACACGTTAATACAGCAAAATACTTCAGACTTCCACATTCCCAATTACTATATATTTACCTTTGTTCGTACTGTTTGACTATATTATGCAGTTCCTTAGGTCTGTCTATTAACACTTCTTCTATTTATTCATTCATAACCCTCCACTCTCAAAGAAGCATAGGCGTTCAACAAACACATGCCAAGTCCTCCTGTCACGTGCCATCATCTCAAGCTCTTTCCACGTTCTCCTCATCATTTTCATCTCTATTTCCAGCTCTTTTCTCCGTGTGCTTCTTGGTCTACCTCTGCCTCTCTTGCCCTGGGGGTTCGAGAACAAGAACTGCCTTGTAATTCTATCAACAGGTTTCCTCAGTGTGTGTCCTATCCATCGCCATCGTCTTCTTCTCATCTCTTGTTCCACTGGCACTTGGCTAGTTCTTGTCATCAGTTCCACATTGGTAACCTTGTCATACCCTTTTAATCCCTCTATTCTACGCAAGCACCCATTTATGAAAGTCTGTAGCTTTATGGTTGTTGTCTTTGTTGTTCTCTATGCCCCAGAGCCATACAATAGGACTGACTTCACATTTGAGTTGAAGATTCTTATTTTCGTGTTGGATCCGATTTCTCTTGATCTCCATATATTTCCCAATGCAATGAAAGCTCCTCTTGCTTTTTGTATTCTTAGTTTGATATCACAATCTGTCCCTCCAACTTTGTCTATATTGCTGCCAAGATATGTGTACGATTCTACATCTTGTATTGATGTTTCAAGTTCAACCCTGTTATCATTACCTGCATTTATTCTCATTATTTTTGTCTTTTCCCTGGGTATTTTCAGACCCAATTTCTGTGACCTCTCATCGAGTGTTTTCAATTTGTCCTGCATCTGATTACGGTTATGGGACAGAAGAGCCAAGTCATCAGCAAAATCCAAATCATCCAACTGCTTAGTCAGAGTCCACTGGATTCCATTTCTTTTGTGTGTTGTCGATGATCTCATAACCCAGTCCATTGCTAGTAAGAAAAGAAATGGAAACAAGAAGCATCCTTGTCGCACTCCTGTTCTTATCCCAAAGGTTCTGTAAGCTGTCCTTCGTGAAGAACTCTGCATGTCATGTCTTCATATGTTTTCTTTATTAAATTAATGATCTTCAGGGGAACTCCATAATACCTCATCAATTTCCATAGTGATTCTCTGTCTACACTGTCAAATACCGTTTCGTAGTCCACAAATCCAATGTATAGTGGTGAATTCCATTCCAGACTTTGTTCAACTATTATTCTCAAAGTGGCCATCTGGTCTTTACATGATCTGTTTTGTTGAAAACCTGTCTCTAAGCCATAGGTGGCAGCTAAAGATTCAAACCTAGAGCGATAGATGTCTATTTTCTCTGCAGCCTTGAAGAAGACATCTAACTGAAAAGAGGCCGCACTAGGCGCCACCGCGTCAGAGATGTTTCCGCCAATACTGCCTTGAGAACTCCACGACCCACTAACGCTAGAACTCGATTCGGCCCTTCTTCCTTCATTCTCTAATTCTTTAAATCTGAATACGTGAGCACTCTCTGCATCCTTTTCGGCCTTTTGTCTGTCGGCCTGTTCCTTTTCAAATGCCCTTTGCGCTTCTTTTTCTTCGGCCTGTGCCTTTTCACTGTCTCTGGCCATGTTCTCTCGTCTCGTTCTAAAGCCTTCTCTGCTTTCTTCTCATCTGCTTTAACCGAAGTAATCACAAAATCAGAGTTTCGCCCTACATGCCTAATTCTCTACCAATATTCAGATAAAATGCGTGGAGGCTGGGTTTATATGACATTCTGAGCAAGAAGTCTGTTTACAGGTTATACAAAAATGCAATTTAAAATTATCTCTTTTTAATACAAAGTATTAGTCGGGGGTCGGAGTGGCTCAGAGCTATGGCGTCCGCCTCGTATTCAAGAGGTACCGAGTTCAAATCCCAGTTCAGGGATTATAGTTTATTGAAATATTTTTTTCAGAACCAGTGGTTCTAATTACGCCAATCTCCCCCCTGGTCTCAAGGGTAGTGAGATCGGATGCCTAGCCTTCTCGGACAAAGGAGACAAAATAGGAGGTCCCGTGTGCAAGTCGCGCACGTTAAAAATCCCACGGCAATCGTAAAGAGTAGGCTTATCAGGCCGCTGCCTTGGCAAAATTAAAAAATTAGGAAACCTACCAACCACAAAAATATTTAAAGAATGTGTGATTCCCATACATTATATACACGCATTGGGATTCTCGCCGGTTCTACGGAGTTCGTGCACTGCGCTGAGATCCTCCTTGTGTGATCGAAGGGAGGAGATCGGAGCACTGATGGCGTTGCCCGTGGGAAATGAAGATAGTGCTTAAAAACCAAACCAAACTAATGTAAAGTAACTAGCTGACCAAAATTATAAATTAACCACAATGACAAAAATAGGCCTTAACAAATGAACTCTATTTTCCATCTTTACAAATTATTTTATAGAAAATTTACTTTTTATCACTTATTAAATTATTATCTTCAGTTATTTCACCTTATTATTTATTTACTTATTCAATGCAACACGTATGAGCAGATCTATCCAAAATATAACTAACAAATAATTTTTCAGTTATTCCGAAATTTCTGTCAGTGACTTCTACCTACGGGAATCAACCTTCAGGTTCTATAATGTAAGACGAGGTCCGCAATTGTGATTTATTACACTTGTGTGTCCGAGTTTACCAATGCCGGACGAGCTCGCAATTTGTCACGTGATGCCTCCTCGGCTTTGCAGTCATGGTCCAAACAATAGTCAAAACCTAAAATATCGACTGTGGGTCTTCAAAGGTATCTACCATCGCACAAGATTACTCTTGACAGAGAGGTCGGCAGAAGGATGTTGGTGCTTCTACATCGAGGGAGTTTTCACAAGATATTCAGAAATCAAGAACAATGCTGAATGAGTCTTAGTAATGTTAACTTTTTATCCGCCCGCCACCTTTTGTGAAGGATTATTCTGTAATTTATTATTAGCTCGTACAAGCCACCAACTGACTTAACAGTAAAATGCTACTTTATTAGCTCGTTTATCTATGGAAAATACTGGTTCAAACGTGTGCACTTCTCTCTGTAATAATTAAATCAACAATGAATTTGTAAAAATATATAACCAATTTAATGATCAATTATCTTTTAACAAAGGTAAAATAAATAAATGATTGATGAGTTAATATTGGTTTCTTCACCGAAACTTCGCTGGAAATGTATGATTAAAGTGTTAATTTGATTCAGACCTGATAAGCTGTCAAATTGATGAGGTTTTTTTTTTGGCTGCTGACTGCTCCGCCGATCTACGATGCCTGTGGTGAGGGCACGTCCCAAAAACGCGAGTGCTGGAGTAATTGCTCCTGGGGTCAATTGCGAGTATCTTCACAGGTCGTTGAAGGAAGGCGTCCCGTGTTGGCTACAAGCTATGAACCACAGATTTGTCTTCCAAACTGGTGTCATAGTCTGGTACCACAAATGGTCTTGTAAACTTGTAACACGAACTTTTAGAATGCAATGGCTTGTGCCTGGGTGAACATGTCTAAGTATACATATAACTTATTACAAATGATAATAAATGCAAACACATAATGTCATCATGTGTTTATATTTTCAGAGTAGCTGTAATAGAGACAACGTTCTAGAAAGAATACTTCACATGATGATGATAATGATGATGTCATCATCATCCACGCCTTGCTCCATTTGGAGTCTGAGGTTACCTCTGCTTTTGGTTCCCTGTGAGAACTTGCACGAAGCAATCATTAGCACTTTGCTGTGGTGGTTCATGAATATATCGTTTTTACATGCTGAAGTTGCCAGCCTCCTATGGACCTGTATAACCACAGCAAGTTCAAACATGTCAAATTAAAAGTATAAAGTATATGTTACAACTCACTCCAATAACTTTTGTGAACTATTGACTTCTCGCTCAGTTGAATAGTCTTGGCTACTTGATGCAGATGCCTGGAATACTGTGATATTATTTCTATTTCTAATCCCACTGTGACTTGTGAGTAGGTCCTGTAGAATCCGGTTTCTGTATTAATATCAACGTTTCCTTGCTCTAGTGTTCAAAGCTGCTCCAATACGTCCGGTCTTATAAGGTCAGAATCCTTACCTATTCTTTCCAGGCTTTAGTCCGAGCTGTCTACTTTGACGATTCTGGAATGCAGTGTCGTTATGTCTAAAATGTGCTACGTTATATCGCAGCTTTCGGCCCAAGCTTCCGCATGGCGTTTCCGACAAACCCTCTAATCAGAATGAATGTATATTCGCATCCCAAATGCCCGCCAATATCATTCAAAGTGCGTATTATAATAACGTTCCTCGTGGAATTATCTGCATGACTTATACGTTTGTGAAATTCAAACAGTCACTTTCCAAATAAGGAGTTGTTATTTCCGTCGAATATTGAACATGTTAACTATTATCAGATTTGTAACTCACTTCTTTAAATGTCTCCCAAGACTGTGATTATCTGTACTCATTATCACAGGTAATTTCGGAGGCCTGAGTACATAGCTTATCAGACACTCCCGATCGTAAGCCTTAACGCTGGAGCGATACAAATCCGTTTGCCTGTCTAGACAGACGTGGTTTTGCAACTAAACCCGTATTTCAGGTTCTTCTTACGTGGAGTTAATCTGGTTATTATCACGTTTAATGATTCAGTTAATCTTTCGGGATTGTCAATTACGCCTTCACCTGACGTAGTACGGACTTCTGGGCTCCGAAAATGAGAAATAGTTAGAGAATGGGTTTAGTGAAAATACGAAAAAAGAACGATCAAATTCTGTGACCCCCCACCTCACCAGTCATGACTCTTGCAATGAATCCATCGTGTCTCAAGTCCGCGGCCAGATGATTATACTTGACCACTATGAACTAGTGTTGCTCGTCCAATCTGAATTCAAATGGCATGGTCAGCTCAATCATTATAATCTGGTGCGATGATGAGGAATGCAGCACTATATCTGGCCGTCTACGAGATCTTCTGATACTCTCTGGATGTGCCCCTATCCCAGTTAGGTCTACTGCCACCTCCGTCATATGCACATCAAGAAGAGATGGTAAACTGCTACTTAATTTACTTGGTTCTGAATGTGCTGACTGTCCTACTCTCAGAAAGTATGTATTTGCAGTGCTCAGTCTGACTTTACTGTTCGCCTTCACCCTTGCCAGGTCTATTGTAGCAGCCAGCTCATTTAGTACACTGCTGTGGCGCCATGTGTGTCGCCTTGCAAGCTGAGAGCACGTGTTCAAGTGTCCGCCTGTCTTGGCACAGGGGGCCCTGAGCATCATCCTACTTTCCCCATCTCACAAGGTTTGCGGACAATGGTAGGAGGTGTAGCAAGATTTGGTACCACTTGCTTTGTTTGTGAAAAAATGTGTAACGCGAAACACACACACATACAGATAAGAGTACATGGACAACGCAGTGGGACTTGCTTTGAAGTTTGAAGGTGGCTGAAAAATTTGCGCTGCGTCTAGCCGACCGGCATTGAAGAAGGTAGGAAATAGCGAATATAGGAAATATGGCCGACCTTAAAAGTTTGCATTAGCAGGAAAGAAAATCTAAAACTACAAGAGCAAGCCTGGTTGGAAGACATTTAAATAATAATAATTCACCAAAGGAGATAGACTATGAATGATATCCAAAAGGATATTATTCAACTGTAAATGGTTTTTAAAATAATTGATATTTTTCATCCTCATCACATCTGTTAAAAGTTAGCTCTTGATCTTTGAAAATTTATTAATAATACATACCTTCACGGATTTCGATAAAACATGGATAGAATGAACGCTTCATATGGGGAAAATGAAAGGATACCTAGGAAGGAAGGAAAGATGTAAATGTGTATTTACAAGAAGAGAGAACAAGTACAGAAAAAGCGCAGATCGCATCAAACCAAGAGATTAAACGAAAATCTAAGCGGACTTGAGACGGTATGGGAGAGTCGCCCAAATATAAGGACACAGCGGCTCGTTTAAAATCACACACAACAAATCCAGAAGCCAGAGTGAGAAACTGGAAGACAGTATCTGCAAGAACAGTTTTTTTCACGCTGCATGCAGGGCAGATATACTTCAACAGATACAGCCTCACCGTGCGCTTATTAATCCTAAAAGGGTATGTAAGTTCATTAAAGATATATGAGTGACTAACATCATTTTATTTCAGATTTTGTTTACGATTTGATTGTATCAGAAATAATAAAAAGGGTATGACGCTAACCAGAGATAACCTCCACCGGCATTGTCAGGAAGCATAACCATTAATTGGTTAGCCAAATATATCATGGCTAGTTCTTGTCTGGAAGCATACGACATACCAGCAAGTACATAAGTGACTTGGCATCCATAAGTGGAAGGCAAAGGTTATATCTTACCCATGTAACATAACATGTGATTTATTCATGTATTTTGTTATGTTCTGCACAGCAGACACTATCTTATCATGCTATCTCTGTAACATATTACCATGAATCATTCATTTATATGCAAACACTGAAGACATGGTCGCCTCATGAACATCAGGGTTCGCGAGCTTGTTGGAACACCATGGCCACATATTACCTTTTGTTCCAGGTTTTATGATCGTTCCTGATCGAGCTCATGATTGAGTGTCTGATCGAGTTCATGACCAAGTATAAAACTAAAGACTTGAGGACCTTTGATCCTGCTAACTAGAGCCTAGTGGTCAAATAATCCTCAACACCTTAGTCCCCCGTAGTTATAGGGTCATCAGTGTGTCTCAGGAACCTCGAGCAAATACCAGATGAGTTTATGTGTATCCATCCAACAAACACTGTGAGCAGTTTCTACTGTAAAGCGAATGTCGATGATGATAACAGCTAGAGACTAGATAGCAAGATATATCAAAAATATACTGTGACAGACGTTTATAATTTCATTGGAAGATTCATCCAAGATTATTTTTTAATATTATTTATTTTAATTTGTAAATATAAATAATCATACATTTTACCATCTTCGAACACCCATTTCTCATTTCAAGGCTAGATAGATGTACATAAATAAATTATGAAATTGTACTCATTTGACTTGGTAAATTTTGAGTTACTTTTTCTAATTTAATTATATTATCACCTAGGGTTACTATAGCGAAGGTGGCACAGTATACTTCTGAAGCCTAAATCTATTGTCCAGCTCAGAGTATTCACAGCCGTAACTCAATTGTGACACCAGTGTACTTCTCTGGCACTGGGACTTCATACTTTCTGGAGAGATGCTACTTCTTCTCTACCACTATCATTACACCAAAAAAAAAAAACTTTCGCTACAGGAGGTCTTCCACTTTTCTGATAATGAAGCTGAGTCTAAGATGTGCCAAATGCCATATATCATTCCATGACAAGTACCTTTGCAGGGCTCCTTCCCATGTAGTCCATTGGCCTTGTTGGGACATAACTGCTGCAACCGCTTTTAGCACAAATCTTATCATTTAGCTCTCGTATCTCCTGAATTAACATGCTTTCCCTGTTTGATGCCTTGGACCAAAGCGGATGTCACCATGGGCCAAGTTCCCGTCTATTCGTTTGTGTGTATCCGATTACTTCATCAGCTTGAGCGACTCTAGGGGTGCCACCAACAGCTCACATCCACTTTCCACTTCCTGCCAGTTTTCAATGTGAGCTGAAAAGGCTTAACTACGTCATCTGCTGAGTTATCATTTCGAGCCTTGCCGTCCTACTTTGTATTCTTGAAACGTGAATTGAAGGGAAGCACAAGCTTTGCATATTCTGCAGTAACATTTACATCAAAACAGACTAGTGGTACTCCTAGCATTTCCCATGTACTTTTGATCTTTTTTGCTATATAGCATCTACTGTACTGGTGCTTATTTCATACACGCAGTGGCCATAGCAATTTAGGTTGTAAATGAACTGAAGGTACCATTACGTAATAATTACGTATTCATATACAGCGGGACACTGATCGTATCTTATCACTTTATGTAAGGATGGTTGTATGTTGAGGCATCGTTAGATTGCTGTGAATATTGATGTGACGATTTCTTATAATTCTGTATAAATGCCAGATCTAGGTTCCCAATTCCAACTTACGGGTAGGCCTTCAATCAGTGTAATGGATGTGAGGAGTATAACCCATGCTGTCACCACCAGGTTGGGACACCACAGGAGTAGGCACTACAGTAGAGAAGTTTTATATCTCAGTCAGGTGCTAAAGTGGGACGAAGCTCTACAGTGCTCAGGCTCTAAAAGACACGATAGAGTTACCTCATAAGTGTTGTAATAATAAGATACAATAAATTTCCCACTCATTCCAGCAAGACTTTCTGAGTGAGGACTGAGAAATACCAACCATCCACCTTACACCCGCACATGTGGAATGTAGCATCAACGCACATGAAACCTGGGTGGCTATACACTATGAGCTCAATGGTGTTGCAAATGGCGAAGAGACTTTAAAAACACATCGGGTCCTTCTAAATGCTAAGAGTAAAATTCTCACAACTTGCTTTCTGCATATGAATTTGAACAAAAAGATTACAGTACAAATATGTAAAAATTATAAGTATTGAATAAAATTGTCACACTAACCATCTGCAGCCGAATCTAAACAGTAGTGAAATCAAATTCACTGTTTAAAAAATATGTCGGAGTGTACGGCAAAATACTCTGTATGCTTTTTTTTTTTTTTTTTGAGTGATGCAAACTCAGTTGCCACCCTGAATTGAAAAAAAAAAAAAAACACCTAGATGGTTCCTTAAAAAAAAAAAACACCTAGATTTTTATTTTTGGGCTTCTTTTGCTACTTTAGGTGGTTGTTTGGGCTATTTTTGGGCTACAACCCGAAAGTTTATCTAGGTAGCGTTCTTCAACTAATGAAGGAAAATGACACCTAGACGGGACCAAAAAAAAAAATTTAAAAAAATCTAGATCTAGGTGAATTCACCTAAGAGTGGCTACGCTGCTTAGCATTTCTTTGTCTAGGTTTCGGGTGTTCGAGATTTCTTCGTTCCGCGCAGGATGTTTCCCGCCCATCATATTTTAGCAGGACAAGCGCTGGGTTGTGTGTGAGACCAATCGATAATTAACGATTGTAAAAATGGTGACAAGTTTCGGAAAAGGATGGGAAGGTATAGCGATGGTATGTGATGATGATAACGTTGAAGAAGAGTGACCGTACTGTACGACAAAAAGCCTAAGGCCTCAGTTCTTAAAGTCTTGACATGCACTAAGCCCTGCACAGGATTACAATCGACCTGCTGGATGTGCGCTTTAAAAAGTGTTGGTAACCTGTTTTGTATTAGGTCTGGTATGTTAGTTGTGACAACCGTTGCTATAACTTGTTTTTGTGTACAGTAGCTAGGTGTTGCTATAAACAAACTATAACAAGATGAAACGAATTCTTAAATTGGATAATTGTAATCATTTTCTTGAAATCATGACGAAACATTCTAAAGATAGAGCCATTCTAAGATTCTAATTATAGAGATACTCAAACATTCCGCTTTCAAATTTTATAATAACCCCTGTGCAGTCCCATTCTGAGATGATGTGACGAATAGATTTTAAGTGTGAGAGAGCAGAAGAGCGAAGTGAGAACAAACTTTATTTCAAAAGGGTTGAGAACGGGGCACGCAAGCCCGTCTGACATCCTGTCCTTTGTCTTTAATTCTGTATTCTTGGCACTCACTCAAAGTGTTGACTCAATTGCTGAAGCTTGAAGTGTTGTTTCAAGACCCTAGATAGAAGCCACAAGGCATAAATTCAGCTATCTACAAACATCTTCTATATTTACCTACCCACATATGTATATCCTCCTTTGCAAGGTAACAAAAACGTACTATCAATGCAAATAGACAGAGGACGTTGGATAGTCATGAAACCGAGATTGCAGCTGATAAAAAAAATAACGTTATCTATGATGTATAAACCTGTTCCTTTCATGTCAAAAATGGTAAAGCAGTCCCAAAGCAGATACTGCTGTAGTTGATTGAAATGTTAGAGACTTCACTACACTTAACCCAGTTTTATGAGGTGGGCTGACTAGTTCCCTTCCCAGATGCCATTAGCTTCCCTATCTCACGAGCAGAGTCAGGTATCTACTTGCCCAGAACCTAGTAATTTTGGCCGCGAAAAACAAGCGCTATGACCACTCTGCCAATCAGGCACTCTCCTTTCACTTATGTGTTTTTGGAAATTAACTTTAGGCTCAAGCTGTCTATCATTCCGAAACGTGTTGAGTTGACGTTGTAAGCTCCAGTTTCTCCATCACTTTAACTTCAGCTCACGTTAAGCGGATCTGTCTCTAATGAAGTATTCAGAATTACCAGTAGAGTTACTACTAGCGCTGCAATGAACACAACCACTACTCCTGTCGCCACTTCTGTCTATACCGCTACTACCACCACAACGCCATTATTATTACTACTGGCAGGGACTACTTTTTTATTCATTTATGAACTTTCAGCTCCCAAAGGAGCACAAGCCTTTAAGAAATGTATGCCATCACCTCATAGTCTTTACATGTCTGCCTTATTATTTACTTACTTAGTCATTCCTCTTCTACCGTGAGGCGTAGAGATTTGGAGGAGGGAGTGCCATACTATCCTATCGGCTGTCTTCCTTCTGACCTGGTTCCAATCTAGTCCTTGGTCCTTCAGTGATTGTCTAATGTTGTCCTCCCAGCAGACTGTGTGGCGTTCTGGAGGTCTGGATCCCTGGCTCTTAGTTTCCCATACTTGTCGTGGTAGTGGATCTTTTTCCATTCTGCAGACATGGCCAGACCATCATAGTTGAGACTGTTCTACTTGAGGCTGGAGTGGCTGGGCTTTGAGGCCTTTGCCGTATAGTCTGGTTGCGGACCACATCTCTTCTTGTTACTTCAACCACCTTCCTCAGATATTTCATTTCTGAGGTTTGGAGCTGGCTTTTGTGAGCTGTAGTAATTGCCTACGACTTATTCGTTTTCAATTTTGTGTGTGTGTATTTTGTTTCTTCCTTTGCTTCTCTTTCCCTGGAGATTCCAGAATATAGACTGCCTGGTAATGCTATCAGCTTAATGTCTTAATGTGTGTCATTGCCAGCATTCTAATTTACTAATTTTTGCACTGTTTTTTTTTGTTCTTCATTATACTAAACTAGCTGTAAATGCTTATGTGACTTTGCTCGTGAGTTAGGGAAAGCAAAGACAGCGAGGAAGGGAACTAGTTACCCCCATCTTATAAAGCTAAACCGAGTAATGAGGAAGACTTAACATCTCACTCCCTACAGCAGTGTCAGCTATATGGCTACCTTTACCTTTCACATACAACAGTATGTCAAGGCTGATGATGATGGATTGCAGCAAAATGGTACATTTGAACACGTCTTCTCTACATATTGAAATAAATAAATGGATATTATGTTAAAATTTACTTTGAAAGAAAGGCAAATAAAGAGTACTAGCAACAACCCGTCAAAATTGACAGGTTTTTAATTGCAGCCATCTTATCATTTTGATCCATAGTAATAAGTCTGCAATACTTTAAATTAAAATTTTGTCTTGAAGAAACAATCAAAAACGTACATTTTAAGGTTATTTTAAAGAAAATGATGAGTTAAATCCATTTCCAGAATGAAACTGGACAGAAGAGTATCTTGATTATCTGTTGATTTAATCTGCATCGCCGCACCTTTCTTTCTCCAGTTCATATACTGTTTATCAATTGTGTTGTTGGCTTCTTTCCATAATCAAACTGCTCGTGCACACCGTCATTTGCGCACTTTTCTATTTTCGGGAGAGTACATATAATGGAAACAATACAATTATTGTCTAATTCAACCACAGTTGCACCCCCTTAGCTGTGGTTGACAGTTAATGTACAAGAAAATAGAAAAGTGTGCAAATGACGGTGTGCATGATGTGACCGACCGACGTACTTACGGCGGGAATTATGGTATTGGATTAGCCATTTAACTCCTACAAACGGATGTTTGCTTAACCCAAAGGAATTTCAGTAGTTCTGCATGTTCTTGTTACGTCTTTGTTATTCAGGTTTTGCTTAGCTGCTAACTGGAATATTCAGGCAAGGCCAGCAACTTTTTCTGTTTCAACTCAAAATTTGAGTGTCCTCTGTTGAGAGCTTTGGGAAGACATAGACAGACCTTGAGCTAACATCATGAGATACGAAAAGTTGGCATTTTGTTAAAGGCTTTTGCTTCTTAGAAAACTGAATGATGGTGATGATGATGATGATGATGATGAAAGTGTGGGCAATCAATAAACAAACAAGATCCTCAGAAGACAACATATGTGTATAGCAGATTTTCTCAGAATATCACGGATAGCTAACAGATTAATGACCACATCATCCCTAGTTTGCCGATGATCAAGAAAATATGGGCCTAACACCATACTCCCATTATGCCTCAATGGGCGTGTAACGGGATCCTTTACCTTTTAACAGATTAATATGGATGACCTGAAGGTGGCCACTGTACAAAGGTGGCTTATTAATTGTGCACTCAGATAGAAGAGGTCCATGCCATTTTAAGCATATTATAGGAAGAGGAAGTTTGTTGATGTTATTGTGGCTGAAAGTTTCTATGGGCTAGCCAGCCAGATGCCCAACTCTCCTTAGTTGCCGTATACGACATGCATGGCAGGTTACAGTATTACTATTCTTCGCTTCCCTTTTTGGGCGTTTTAACATACAGCAGTCCTTGTTCTGAAATCTCCAGGGTAAGAGACGCAGAAAGCGACCAAAAACACACGGTGAAGAGAACTGGAGACAGGTATAAAAGGGGGGGTAGAGAAAAGGTATAGAAAGACTTTGAGCTGATAAACACGGGGCATGAAGACTGGTAATATATATATATATATATATATATATATATATATATATATATATATATATATATATACATATATATATATATATCTATATATATATATATATATGAATGAATGAGGTTTCTACCTGTTTATACGTGAAGAAGGTTCATTTGATTTGGAGCGCTATGTATTAACACTGAAGGTGTTTTATATTTTAATTTTTACAGCTACATCTAATCTTTTGGCTTGTCCTCTAATGAAATCCTTAGTATTACTCCTTATGGTGGCTGTCCATGATCTTCTGACGAAGGTAGGAGAGGCAATGGGTAAATCATGGAAACAAATTAGGCGTTAAAGTTGAATGTTTGCCCACGCACAAATGTCACCTTGTAAGGTTCGGTTGGGTGAAACCCAATCACATTTCTAGTTTAGTTTAATTTCCAGTTTCAAACCAACCGCAAAGTAAGGTGTCTCATTTTTAGTAAATGTTCCCACCACTCATTCTGAACATTATTGACATGACCATTTAATGTTGTACCCCTTAAGTGTAATTTTACTAAAACCATTATATCACTCGGCCTTCCATTATTACATCTGATGATCTCTTCCAAATTTGCACTGCCTTCCTAGGTTTGTGTGTTAATACAAGACATCTTGCTGGAGGTTGTAAAGAGACTTATTAGAAATGATTTCACGATAAACTTAAGGATGAGCGACTTGTGTAATCATGTCCAGCAAAAGGATACAATATTATCAAACGCTACCATCGACAACATTTTTTTGTCATACAGCGCTGTCTTCCTCTTGAATATTTGCCTTCAACTCTGCCTTTTGTAATGGTTTTCAGCAAGGTGCGATGTCTTTTTATATGGCTGTCGTACAGATAGGTTGTGAGTTATTTTTGTCTTGTCTGAGTAGAGTGGATGTTGAAAGATACGTGAGAAAAAAAGGTGTGAGAAATAGTATTCACGGGTGAATAGCTTAGGAGAAGATATGTCTCTGGAATGAGTAAGTCTCTCTAGTGCAGCCTATCTATACGACTATAAATTAGTACAAGACAACCTTGCCCTCCTCATACATATAAATATAAGTTTAACTACACACACACAGCTATGTGACAACAAGACACACAAACGTGAAATTCTACGGTTAATTGGGTATGGGTCTGTGTAGCGAAAATCTGTGAAATAATCGCTAAATTCAGTAAGATTTTAATCCTATGATAATATATAAACCCGCCCGTAGGTGTCTGCTTAAAGTCGTCTCTACGCCAGTATAGCGCTGCCTTTTGTGCAGAGGAAATGCTTATAAAATGATCCCGCCGTAAAACCTAACCCGCTTTCCTAGCTTCGGTTTTGAGACTTACAATTAACGATCTGCCAGAACTGTGACACCAACCTACCGTCTGAATTAACGTACGATTTTAACTTTAACGCCTAAATTAGTAGTAACTCGGACATTTTCCAGTAGCAAGAACGAAACGATAGTAATAATTAACGCCAACACTACCAACGCTTGGCAAAAACCCCTCTTCGTTCTGCACGCGGGACTAATACTATAACCTCTCTGTTGGACAAACCAGAATACATAAACACACAGACAGTTTTCCATTCTCGCCGAGTAGTGTATTTCTGACGTAACACAACTAGTTGGTTTATTTGAATGGAAAAATGATAGAAAACGAGGGGGAAAGATGGCCGACTTTTGGAAAAGTTGAAATTGACGATTAACAGTGACAAAACTGAAAATCTAAACGACAAATAATACAGCCATAAAAATCATATATAAAGATAGCTTAGGGTCCCCTGATCAATAATATGCCTTAATATATATGGTAGTCTAATTATTAGCCAAGATATTGAAATAATACGATATGTCTACGAACACTAAGACGGACAGACTGGTGGTCTCGCTCATTTATCTATAACGTTAGTGGGGACGCCAGTTTAAAAAGAGGCATTAGATTGATTCAAATCCGATTGGATGGTAGAAGAGTATAGGAAGGAGGGTATTGGTTAGGAATAAAAGCTAAATATATTTCGAACACTCCCTCCTAAAAGTTTGGAGTTTTGTTTTTTTTAATTTGAATTGAAAAGCTAGACCCTCGCTGATTGGGCCGGTCTGTTAATATTGGCAAAAGCTTTCAAAGGCTTGTCGCCAGTTGATATAAAAAGTTTTGAAAGCAAGCTGCGTTGAGAACAGCAGTGCCTAGAGAAAAATATTAAACCTTGGCAGTCTGGACCGGGGCAAAGCTGAATTTACATATTTATGCTAATGCCAGTCAACGTATGTTTGTGATATTTCTTTGAATTGTGGTAAGAATGAATTTATTAATCTTATTATTACAACCAAATTTGGTGTATGAGATACTGCTTGTTTGGAAAGGCTTTACGACTAAGTACAGAGGTCCCCAGCAGGCTTATGCAGGGCCTGTGGTGTTGCACACAAGCAGTAAACATTGACATGAGTTGTATAACTTAAAATGATTTCCACAGTTACCAGTGGGAAGGCTAACCCACATTATTCTATGGGAGAGAATCATTGTTGCAGTGTCAGAGGCGTTGTAGCCATTAGGGAAAAGAACAGGAGCACTGGTATGAGTTGTTATCTCAGAGGAAAATGGTTGAAATGGGGTGGTCAGAGAGATCTGACCCTTTTTTTTTATTAAATTATGCCATGTATTAATTGTGGAATGTTATTGTAGATATGTTATACAGAATCATAACCTTGTTTCAGGGTTTTTTTGTTCTGGTGCTATGGTAGTACCAGGACCCTTGTGAATTTACTAGAGAGAGAGAGAGAGAAATTGAAACTTTACTGGACCAAGCGGTCTACTATACTATACTACACCAGGGACTGTGTCAGTCTGGTCATTCGAGTGAACGAAAGGAAATTGTCAGCATCATATCTACTATCAACCTACAGATAAGTGCCTATGTGTCGGCACTACAACGGTCATCCACTGACTTTATTAATAGAGACATAACATCTTTGATTATTTAATAACTTTTCCACAAGATACTAAAATAAAGAAGGGGAATGATGACAACACCCCACCCCACCATTAGTTACCAGTGTCACCCAATGTAGAGAAATACCTAAATATAATTTGATTATAATAGTCCTTTGTATGGACAGAAGATCCATTGTGTTATAAATATTTATGTAAATAAAACCATAAATTTCATTTTGTTGTTGGTCCTGACTCAGAAAATTCTGAATCAGGGCAAATAAATTGTAATCTAGCATATTACATAATTTTCAGCCACAGACTTCTATAAGATATATATATATATATATATTAGAGTGTCAGTTTGTTTGTGGTTACGGTATCGACCCTGTCTTATATCTATATGTGTTAGAATTTAAATGTAATTGTAGTAATACTTACACTACATTACACACTTGCATAACCCTAGACATTATACGTAGCTATCATACATACTAGTCAAGAATAGGTCTGATTGAGGTCATAAGGTGGTAGCAGAAAGATACTCTGATAACTCAACCCAAAATTTGTTATAATCAGGGACCTTCACAGCTGACCTCATTCAGTACACTAGAAATATTAAATGATAACATCAATAACAACAAATCCACCTCATAAATGGGTAGGCTTGTCCGAGATTTGAACTTTTCATTAGGTAAACTCCCAACACCAACTATAGTGGGTAACTCGCTTCTGGGATTTTAAACTTCCCCGAATACATGTATAGGAATACCATATAAATAAAATTAAAAGTATTCTTTTGTGGAATTTAAATAGTGGATGAACTGTTGGGGCTTGTAGTTGTTGTTAAATTAGAGTTGATAAGTTACCTTAGTATATTGTTAACGTTGCTTGATACAATATGGCTGATTTGGTAAAGTTCAGATCTGCTGCTGTGCAGACTGCCAGAGACATGAACATGGAGGGTCAAGTCTTGATTGACTATGTCACCTCAGAATGTGATAAGTTCATTGCTAGGGAAGAACATAGGTTAACTGAAGAGAGGAGAATGCAGTTAGAAGATGCTAGGGAGATGAAGAAATTAGAGTTAGATAGAGAGGCTGAGATCAAGAGGCTCCAATTTGAGGAGAAAAAAATTTGAAAGGGAAGCAGAAGAAAAACGACTGCAAAGGGAAGCAGAAGAAAAGAGATTGGCTGCCGAAAGGGAAGCAGAAGAAAAGAGATTGACTGCCGAGAGGGAAGCAGAAGATAAAAGATTACAAAGGGAGCATGAGTTGCGACTAAGGAAGTTAGAGTTGCAAGGCCATGCTCCTGAAAATGGTCACAGCCTCTCTACCTCTGATGCTACTGCTAGTCAGGGGGCCTCTAACTCAGCTATGGGGTTCCGCTTAGATTATTTTGTTGAAAGAAATGATGATATTGAATCATATTTAAGTAGATATGAGGTATTAGCTACAACTTATGGGCTAGAAAAGGAAAGATGGAGCTTGAAGTTATCCCAAGGTCTTAGGGGAACAGCTTATGAAGTTTTTCTCAAAAATGAGCATGGATTACCAAGACAATTATGACATGTTAAAGCAGGCTCTTTTGTTAAGATATGAAAAGAATAGTGAATTTTACAGTAAACGTTTATAAATGCCAAGCTACTGTCGGGTGAGACCTATCACCAGTTCTCTGCACGTTTAGAGACGTACTTGGAGAAATGGACTGCTCTGGGGAAAACCCAAGATCTTAAAGAAATGATCCTTATTGAGCAATTGAGAGAGTCCATGGCTCCAGACTTGAGAAAGTTTCTCATGGAACAGGGTGCAGAGAGGCTGGGTGAATTACTTAATATCGCTGAGAGGTATCAGGCAGCCCACGCAGAGGTAGCTGGCGCCAAAAAGAAACATCTAGACAATTATAAGGCTCCACAAAACTCTAATAGATTTGACAACAAAGATCAAGGTAACAAGGGTAAGCAAAATTTTGATAGGCCACGAAATGATTATAAAAATAAAAACCCACAATTCAATGACAGGAAATATGAGGAAAGAAAACCCTTTCATCAGGTTAGATTATATTGTAGATGGTGTAAGAGGGAAGGACATGACACCAAAGTTTGTACTAGATAACCTGCAGGATTTGCTGCGATGAAGTTGGGGAAAAAGGAAGTAAAGGTAAAACCTACTAGACAGCAGGAACCTTATCACCCCCCAGTGTGTGAGGACGTGGTATGTAATGGGGTCACCATTAGGTGCCTTTACGATACCGGTTTGGATTTTGATTCTGTTGTGAGTGCGCACTTGGTGAACCCGGATCAGTATACCACAGAAAAAGTGGAGATACAAGGGGCGACCAAGGACATACCACTTATGACACTTCCCATTGCCAGGATAACGGTAAAAACTCGCTATGTGGAAGGAGTAATCAGAGCAGCAGTGCTAGACGCCCCCATCTACCCTCTGATATTGGGGTGCCGATATGTCTTCTTGGGGGATCCCAAGAGACCTATGGTCTTGGCAGCAGTCCAGACCCGTTCACAATCCAGAAAGGAAGAAGATGAACCAATAAATACTCATCCGGAAGAGATGAGGAAGGCACAGGCTGAAGACAGGTCACTCAAGCCTTGCTTTAAGAAATTACCTAAATGCCACACACCTCCCAGCAAAGGGGACTATTATATGAAGAACAAATTGTTGTATAGGAAGACTGGGACTGGAACAACTGGCCATTCACAGCTGGTACTTCCAGCTTCATATCGGGAGAGAGTGTTGGAATTAGGACATGCAATTCCCTTCAGTGGTCATATGGGGATCAGCGCAACAGGACAGCATATAACTTGTCATTATTTCTGGCCAGGGATAACGGAAGATATAAAGAGATATGTAAAATCCTGTCCAGAATGCCAGAGAGTAGCTCCAAAGCATTGGACTGCTCCAGCAACTCTAGTGGAAATGCCCATAGTGGGGACACTTTTTGAGAGAGTTGCCGTGGATATTGTGGGACCTCTCACTCGAACCAAGAGGAGGAACAGTTACATCCTTACTCTGGGGGACACTTGTTCTAAGTGGGGAGAGGCGGTAGCCCTATCGTCAATCGATTCGAAGCATGTCGCAGAGGCATTACTTACAATATTCACTAGGTTAGGATTCCCGCATCAAATCTTGACTGATAACGGCTCACAGTTCAAGGGGAAACTAATGGAAGGAGTTTTTAGGTTATTTCAAGCCAAGCACTTTCATTGTAGTCCGTATCACCTCCAAGGGAACGGCCAGGTAGAGAGGTTCAATGGGACTCTCATTTCTATCCTGAGAAAGCTGGCCCATGAAAAACCTGATACGTGGGACCAAAATTTGCCCGCTGCGTTGTTTGCGTATCGGGAGGTTCCACATAATTCAACCGGGATAGCACCAGCAACCCTGTTATTAGGGAGGCCAATAAAAGGTCCATTGGAAGCCTTGTTGAGGACGTGGACCGATGAGAAGGCAGAAGAGACTGTTACCTCATCATATCAATATGTGAACGAACTGACCACTCGTTTAAAAACTAGTTGGAAACTGGCAAATGATAATTTGAGACAAGCCAGGAAAAAGCATGCTGCTTATTATAATAAAAAAGCGAAGGATAGGGAGCTTGCTGTAGGGGAGAAGGTGCTTCTTCTATTGCCCGGCAGCAGCAATAAACTTCAAATCGGATGGCAAGGTCCATATACAGTTTTGGAAAAGGTATCCAGAACAAATTATAAGATAGACAAGAAGGGAAAGGAAAAAGTCTATCATGTGAACCTTCTGAAGAAATATCTGGACAGGCAAATCCAGGAAGGAACACACTTAATGGCCTTGTCTATCGCAACCGAAATGAAAAATGACCCTCTCACCTCATTTGAATATCCACTGAAGCCCAGTGAAACGTTTGCACAGGTGAAGATCAGTACTCACCTGACAAAAGGACAGAGGGAGCGGATTCAAAAGGTCCTAGAGAAACATACAGACGTGTTAACGGATAAGCCGGGGCACACAAATTTGTTGGAATATGATATGAAACTACTAGACCCAACACCCATCTGTATGAGGCCCTATTCTATTCCTTTCGCTAAGGAAAAAGCTTTGAAAGAGGAGATAGATTATTTGTTACAAGAAGGGATTATTTCTCACAGTGAATCTCCTTACAGCTCTAGTGTGGTTTTGTTGCGAAAACCATCTGGGGAACATAGACTGTGCATAGATTACAGGAAACTGAATGCTGTCACAGAAGGTCATTGTGAACCCATTACCTGATACAAATCAACTATTTGCCAGGCTGAACAAGGCAAAATATTTTTCTAAGGTGGATCTTAGCAAAGGCTATTATCAAATTCCTGTAACGCCTGAGGTTCGACCTTACTTAGCATTTAGCACCTCGGAAGGCCATTATGAGTTCAACATGTTGCCGTTTGGGTTGAAAAATGCCCCGAGTGTGTTTTCGAGGATGATGCGAAAATTGTTGGATCCCCTGAAAAATCCATGCATCTCGAATTTCATAGATGATATTCTTATCGCTACTGAAACATTTGAGGAACATGTTAACTCTTTGGCTATGCTGTTTGATAGACTCAGAGAGGCTAACTTGACTGCTAGACCAACAAAATGTTGTATTGGATGTAAAGAGTTCGAATTTTTGGGGCATACCGTACATCAGGGTAGCATGACCCCTGACCCCAAGAATCTGGAGAAATTGAAAAGAGCACCGAGGCCACAAACAAAAAAGATGTGCGATCTTTTGTGTCGTTGTGTGGTTTCTACCAAAAGTACATTAAACACTTTAACTCTATATGTGTTCCTCTGACGGATTTAACGCGTAAAGGACAACCTCATACAATTAATTGGTCAGCACAGTGTGAATTAGCATACCAAGAGTTAAAAGAAAAACTCACAAGCAGGCCGGTATTGAAATTGCCTGACTTGAATCAAGAATTTGTCGTGAGAAGTGACGCAAGCAATGTGGGCCTAGGGGCTACATTGTTGCAAAGGTCCTCCTCACAAGATGCGGAATTGTACCCAGTCGCTTATGCAAGCCGCAAGTTGAACAAAGCGGAAAAAATTATTCAACAAGTGAAAAGGAATGTTTGGCGTTAATATGGGCTATAAAAAAAATTCCAGATCTATCTGTATGGTAGGACATTTGTGGTCCAAACAGATCATCAGCCTCTCGTATTCTTATCACAGGCCAAGCATGAAAATGCCAGATTATTAAGATGGTCATTACTATTACAGCCCTATTCATTTGTGATTGAATATATTCCCGGCTCTCAGAACGTGGGTGCCGATTTTTTGAGTAGACATCCTTGTGATGAAAATCAGAAAAACGCGTAGGACTTCATTTGCGCTAAGTTATCTCACAGATTAGAACCTGCAGTGAATGCATGTTTTAGGAAGGGAGGTGTGTAGCGAAAATCTGTGAAATAATCGCTAAATTCAGTAAGATTTTAATCCTATGATAATAAATAAACCCGCCCGTAGGTGTCTGCTTAAAGTCGTCTTTACGCCAGTATAGCGCTGCCTTTTGTGCAGAGGAAATGCTTATAAAATGATCCCGCCGTAAAACCTAACCCGCTTTCCTAGTTTCGGTTTTGAGACTTACAATTAACGATCTGCCAGAACTGTGACACCAACCTACCGTCTGAATTAACGTACGATTTTAACTTTAACGCCTAAATTAGTAGTAACTCGAACATTTTCCAGTAGCAAGAACGAAACGATAGTAATAATTAACGCCAACACTACCAACGCTTGGCAAAAACCCCTCTTCGTTCTGCACGCGGGACTAATACTATAACCTCTCTGTTGGACAAACCAGAATACATAAACACACAGACAGTTTTCCATTCTCGCCGAGTAGTGTATTTCTGACGTAACACAACTAGTTGGTTTATTTGAATGGAAAAATGATAGAAAAGGAGGGGGAAAGATGGCCGACTTTTGGAAAAGTTTAAATTGACGATTAACAGTGACAAAACTGAAAATCTAAACGACAAATATTAGGGCCATAAAAATCATATACAAAGATAGCTTAGGGTCCCCTGAGCAATAATATGCCTTAATATATATGGTAGTCTAATTATTAGCCAAGATATTGAAATAATACGATATGTCTACGAACACTAAGACGGACAGACTGGTGGTCTCGCTCATTTATCCATAACGTTAGTGGGGACGCCAGTTTAAAAAGAGGCATCAGATTGATTCAAATCCGATTGGATGGTAGAAGAGTATTGGAAGGAGGGTATTGGTTAGGCAAAAAAGCTAGATATATTTTGAAGACTCACTCCTAGAAGTTTGGAGTTTTTTTTTTTTTTAAATTTGAATTGAAAAGCTAGACCCTCGCTGATTGGGCCGGTCTGTTAATATTGGCAAAAGCTTTCAAAGGCTTGTCGCCAGTTGATATAGAAAATTTTGAAAGCAAGCTGCGTTGAGAACAGCAGTGCCTAGAGTGAAATAATAAACCTTGGCAGTCTGGACCGGGGCAAAGCTGAACTTACATATTAATGCTAATGCCAGTCAACGTATGTTTGCGATATTTCTTTGAATTGTGGTAAGAATGAATTTATTAATCTTATTATTACAACCAAATTTGGTGTATGAGATACTGCTTGTTTGGAAAGGCTTTACGACTAAGTACAGAGGTCCCCAGCAGGCTTATGCAGGGCCTGTGGTGTTGCACACAAGCAGTAATCATTGACATGAGTTGTATAACTTAAAATGATTTCCACAGTTATCAGTGGGAAGGCTAACCCACATTATTCTATGGGAGAGAATCATTGTTGCAGTGTCAGAGGCGTTGTAGCCATTAGGGAAAAGAACAGGAGCACTGGTATGAGTTGTTATCTCAGAGGAAAATGGTTGAAATGGGGTGGTCAGAGAGATCTGACCCTTTTTTTAAATTGAATTATGCCATGTATTAATTGTGGAATGTTATTGTAGATATGTTATACAGAATCATAACCTTGTTTCAGGGTTTTTTATTCTGCTGCTATGGTAGTACCAGGATCCTTGTGAATTTACTAGTGAGAGAGAGAGAGAGAGAGAGAGAGAGAAATTGAAACTTTACTGGACCAAGCGGTCTACTATACTATACTACACCAGGGACTGTGTCAGTCTGGTCATTCGAGTGAATGAAAGGAAATTGTCAGCATCATATCTACTATCAACCTACAGATAAGTGCCTATGTGTCGGCACTACAACGGTCATCCACTGACTTTATTAATAGAGACATAAAATCTTTGATTATTTAATAACTTTTCCACAAGATACTAAAATAAAGAAGGGGAATGATGACAACACCCCACCCCACCATTAGTTACCAGTGTCACCCAATGTAGAGAAATACCTAAATATAATTTGATTATAATAGTCCTTTGTATGGACAGAAGATCCATTGTGTTATAAATATTTATGTAAATAAAACCATAAATTTCATTTTGTTGTTGGTCCTGACTCAGAAAATTCTGAATCAGGGCAAATAAATTGTAATCTAGCATATTACATAATTTTCAGCCACAGACTTCTATAAGATATATATATATATATATATATATATATATATATATATATATATATATATATATATATATATATATATATATATATATATATATATATATATATTAGAGTGTCAGTTTGTTTGTGGTTACGGTATCGACCCTGTCTTATATCTATATGTGTTAGAATTTAAATGTAATTGTAGTAATACTTACACTACATTACACACTTGCATAACCCTAGACATTATACGTAGCTATCATACATACTAGTCAAGAATAGGTCTGATTGAGGTCATATGGTGGTAGCAGAAAGGTACTCTGATAACTCAACCCAAAATTTGTTATAATCAGGGACCTTCACGGCTGTGTGTGGTGGAATACATTGATACAGCGATAAAATCCTCCATTATAAATATAAAAGTTAAACTAAAATGTAGGGATAAAATATAGTTATGATATGCTGCTGCTTCTTCGCCCACGCCACAAGCGCGTTGATTTTGGTAGACCGTACCATCGTTTTCTAGTGTCATTGAAAAAACTATTTATAATATGGGGACACGAAAGGCCTATTCGTTCAGACGGGGTAAGAAAAGGAGGGAAGAGAAAAATGATGCCGTCTGCACATGGGGTTTGAATCTAAGCCTAGCATACGCGCGAACTTGTAGTTAGTTGTTTGAAATACGACGAAAGTTAAAAAATGTTCGTAAATTGGGTCACGAAAACAGGCTTAGCTCTTATTGAGAATGACGTAATTCTAAACGTAATACGGACGATTCTCGTAATTAGTTTGAAAATAGCGGTAAAAAGAAGTGAACGAGTGGTAGTTTATAGATTTCAAGACTAACATGGAAAAAATATGGAATTCCTTATTAATAGGTTTAGAACCACAAAAGTTGGCTAGTTTAAGAGCTTATCTTTTCCTGATAAATAATATGCTTTCAAATAAAAGGACGGACAGATAACTCGGAAGTTATTGACAAAAGACTGATTTGTTCGGTGCAGACTCGCAGACAGATGTTCGTTTTGCAGTCACTAGCGGTTACATTTTGACGCGTCCTTGAGAGAAAGCAGGAAAAGGGTCATGTGTTCTGTAGGAAAAGGGGTAGACACGGGGTAGAAATTATGGGATAGCTCAAATTGAATATTGTGGTTTTTTTTTAGTGTTGGGCCAAAACCAAGTCCATTTTTGGGGAATGCCAAGTTCGGACAGACCGACCGACAGAAATACACTACACATTGGACCAAATTTGGACCTTAGTGTAAAATTTTGAATTTAAAAAGCTTGGCTTTCCTATCTGATTGGTCAACACAGTTAAGATTATTAGAAAATTGGACGGCTCGTTGCCATTTTGTTTAAGACTGTCCATAGAAGCAGATCGTTGATGCTGTGAAGTGTGACGTCCACTGAATATATATATAAATAATATAAGGAATACGGACGCCATAGTCCAGCCAGCAGCTCAGCTGAGTTTGTGCTATTTCAACGTACCTGTGTGTTTTCATTTTGAATTGTGGTAAGACAGAAATTATTATACCTTTTTATTTAACAATTCTGAGTGAGTGATACTGCCATATAATGAAAAATGATTACGACAAGTGAGTACTTATTCTAGGTCCCCAGCCAACTGTTGTAGGGTCTAGATGTTGAATTATAATATGATAAACTATCAGAAATGTAGAATACAGATGTTTCTTTTCAGGTGGTCAGGTGGAAACATATCACCCACCTTATTATATGGAAAAAAAGGAGATTAATGATAATATTTCAGATGCAGTGCAGGCCTTAGAGGAGAGGAATGTGAAACTAGTGCTACTTGATAACAGCATTGATGTAGATGTGCTGGGTCGGTCAGAGAGATCTGACCCTGTCTTTTGTTTCAATGTATTAATGCTTGTAAACATGGTGGATTAGGTATTATGTTAAGACCTAGCCTAATTTTGTGGTTTCAGAGTTTCTTTGTCTGGCACTGTGCTAGTGCCAGATATTCTGAAGAGTACAACACTGTATGAAACGAGATGCCTACCATACTACCTCAGCGCATGTGAGGAGTGGGCCTAAGGAACAACTATCTTCAATCGTCACAGGCCAGATAAGTGTTAAAGACCTGGCCTGCTGAGATTCATCAACGAGTACTAAATAATATAAACTCCATTGTGTAACTAATAAACTTTTCCACCATCAATCCTGTTAAAGAGCAAATGAACACTGTTAAATAAAGGACTGGGTATGATGAAAATACCCCGACCCGACATCAAGCACTAGTTAATAAAGACTTTAGTTTTAGTACCATTATTAGCAAATTTAAATTATGTATATGTACAGGTCTTTCATGTGTTTACTTGATTATATGTAATTCTATCGAACTTAATTCATATTGAGTTAAAAGTCCTGACCAGAAGAAAACTAGGTTCAGGACAAAATAAAATTTGAAAAAATTGTAAATTACTAAATTTTAACCACAGTGTCAGTTGACTTAATCATAGAGATTAATATTAGTATTTGTGTGTGTGTTTGTGTACTTAATTACCAGCACACCACATTTTTATTACCCTAGACAGTAGACGTAGCTATCAGACATACTAATCAAGAATAAGTCTGATTGAGGTCGTAGGGTGGTAGCAGCAAGGTACTCTGTAAATTCACATAAACTGTTATCCTCAGGGACCTTCACAGCTGACCTCATTCAGTACACTAAGTAAACATAGCAACAACACTTAATAACATCAAAATTTCTTATGTTGTTTATTATCATTTAAACTATCTAATGAAAGATCAAATAAAATCAGATTTACATACGTATGAAAATAACAGAATAAATGTGCCCTCCCCCTATGGAGAAAAGAACCCAAAAAGTTAATAACCCAAAGGTCAAAGGTTAGCACTAAGTTACAGAATAGACAGTAAAGAAACACGTTCTTACTAAATGCTACCCAATAAAGTTAACAGGTTTAAGCAAATCCAATTTCGGTAAAGACCCTGTAACAAAGAAAATTATTCCTTCTCTCTCTATTTCATACAGTGGCCACTCAATCACGCTTACCTACTCTTGGTGATATCTCTTGGAATTACAATTTGTCCTGATTATATAAAATGTCAGGTTTCATTTCCCAAATTGGCCCCAGTCCATCCTCTAAAAAATAACGACTAGCGAGGTGTTACCAACAGATTACTGGGGACAATGAAGATAGAGATGTATATATATAGGAAGATATTTATTTGTATGTATACTCGTTATGTTTGGAAATATTTGGTAATAATATTTTGAGTCTGAGATTAGAACTTTAGTCAAAGGGCGAATACTCATTGTTTGCTTCGAGTGAAAGTAAATGTATAGTCGCCCCACTTGAATATAGTTGAAAGGTTAACATTAGCGCATGCCCAATGAGACGATTAGTCGTCGTTGGCGCTTCCGTGATGATGGACGGATCTTGAAGGCTGTCGGACAAATGAGAGTCCGAAGTTTTTCGTCATTGTGATTGATTCTGGGGAAGAGAGGAGTTTTCTCTCAGTATACTATGATGGTTGATACTTCTCCCAGAATATATATGTTAGTGTGCTAGTTACTAGTATTTTCTGAACTGAAGGTAAAGAAGGAACATTTTCTAAAGCTTTACCTAGGCCTAACGACGCCATAGATGTTATATCATCTATCTATATATTTGATGGATCGTATGTAGACGATTCCTGTACTAGCAGCACTGTGAGTGGACATATGTAACATTCCTTATGGGTATGGAAAACCCAAAAACATTAGTTGAGCAAATGAACGGAACTTTCATTTATAGGGAGGATATCTTTTGGATGAACGTCGCTCACTTGGACCGGCGCCATTTTGAATCCCACTGTTGGTCTGTTTGAATTGTCAATCGGAGAACGGAGATATCTTATTACCTGATGGCGATACCAGGACCTACATTGTATTGAAGTCTACTCTTTGTTATTTGAGATTGTCAACCTTAAAAGAAAGACCCTGTTGAATTTAAAGCTTAAAAGACTTAGCCTGAAAGACATAGTCAGCAGAGGGTCTGTAAGGGAGCAATGTGATGACCATTATTATTGTTAATTCAAACTGATGCGACTAGTCAGTGGAGGTATGAGACGATAGACTATCATAACTATATATTTGCTCCTATCGTCCGATTATATTTACATGCTATGAAATTGCCAAATTGATATTGCCACCCATTTGTCAAGTATCCAATGATTTGTTGTGTCACTCTGTTCCAATGACTGTCAACCGTGCTGTCAGAGTGTGTATCATTAAACCGTCTAAAACGTCTACAGTAGTTCCAGTTATCATTGACTTCCAGCCGTGAGGGTATGAGTGCATTATTACCAACTTGTCAACTCTACAGAACCATTTATGCATTCGCATATTGCCACTCATACTAACACTCATTGTCAACAATACATCCCTTGTCAGGGCCCCAACAGTCGATAACCTGACCCATTTCAAGAACCTTGTGACTGGGCGAGATATATCACAAAAAACAGTCTTTATCAACGTGGTAGGCTAGCTTTCTGGGTCAACCTGCACAGTGGACATTGTGAGAAGTCAGCTACTGGGACCAGACCGTTTCCTGTGGCCTGTTACGACACACATGAACACCAGCGATACAACTCTACAGTCGATGTCAGCATGACCTGTTATGTCAGCGTATACGGTATCTAGGTCAGCGTTTGTTGACTTTTCTGATAGAACAGACAGCGTTACACAGCAGGTTTGTTTACAGGAATTAACTGTATTAGCAAGAAGTGCTATGGAACTGAGAGGTCTTACACGTCAACGGTGGATCTTCTTGTGTTCTGCTACATATTGTTGAACTTTGTAATAGTTTAAGACAGAAATATGATTTATTAAAGTGGCAGTTTATTTTGATTGGAAACTGACCCATAATACGGTACTATTATAACTGAGCCTTCTATCTGCAACACATTACATTGCATTTATATGACATATATGTATATATGTTTAATGTTTACATGTTATAGTGTTGTGTATATGTCTGTGAGAGGTTGGGTAAGGTGACTATTATAAAAGATACCACGTCATAGAGGTTTTATAATAGCGTTCAGTAGGTGCGAATTTTCTTAATTGAAAATTTGCTAGCGACAATTTGTTGCTATTTCTGTTAGTTGTGAAGACGCGTTTTTTCTTCGTCGTTTTGTGATATTTTTTCTGTTCTTTAGTTTTGTTTTGGTTTGTTTGTATTTGTAGGTCTCATCTTTCCTATAATTCAGTTCTATACAACTTTATATTTATACACTGTGGCGTTATTTGTTTTGTTTATTACGGCGCAGATATCATCACAGGTTCTGTGATTATTTTCTTCTGTTTTTCTATTTAACTTATTTGATTTCTGCGAATGTTTTCGTATTGTCTTTCTTGATTGTCTTTTGTTTATGTTGTTGGTTGACATATACTATAAAATATATTTGATCATACACTACTAGCTGTGTAGTGAACTTATGAGAAAGAATCAACTGATGATTAATTGCTATTATTAGAGGTATACAGTTGATTATACAAGACCTTATTTAAAGGCTTGTTTCCCACAGAGATTGGGATAAAGGGAGCTGGTTATTCAAGCTATTAAGAGCTTGTTTCCATTTATTTGGAGATAAATTTCATTGACTTTTTCAGGTAACTAGTCATAGATTATCAGACATAATGTCAAACATGATGGATATTGTACATCATTTTCTTCAGAAAGGAAGAAAAAAAATACGTTTATTTGGTGAAGACTGTGAGGATTATGCCACAGAGCAATTCCTACTTCAGGCGAGTGATAGTCTTAGAGAATATGCTGATTATAATTATAGAAATGGCTATTCTAAAGATAGAGTATTTAGACTATCTAAATCACTATCCACACTCTTTTATTATGAAGGTAATGTTGTGGAGTTGGATGCGTTGAAAAAAACGATAAATGAGCTTCGGAGTAAAAATAAAGCTCTTACTGATGAGCTACAGATGTCAAAAATGCAGAATGAGAAGAAGTTCTCAGAAATGAATACTGAAAATGCTGCACTGAAGAAGGAAGTGGAGTTTCATATAGAAGCTAATAATAGACATGTTACAAATTGGGTTAGTCAGAATAGAGATTGGGCTAGTCAGAAGAAAGAGTTAGAGAATGAAGTGACCTCATTAAAAGAGATGTTGGGTAATCAGGTAAAAAAGGTGAACTCTTCCACGCTTGATTTGAAACTACTGTGGAAGATTATAGAAACATTAGCTCTTCCTAGTGAGAATAAATTGAGACAATCTCAACTGGAAAAGGAGAAAAAAGAGTTAGAAGTTGAAGTGAGCTTAATGAAGAACAATCATCTCTGTAAAGAACAGTCTCTTATTAGTGAGCTTGAACAAGTAAAAATGAACTATGAGAAATTAAAAGTTGAGGCTCAGGAACGGGAAAAATCCTATAATAAAACACTTTTTGGTCTCTTGCATGATAATAGTAATCTCGAGAGACAACTTAAAGAAAAGAATGCAATATTCCCTGAGAAGGATATGGTTGTTCCTGAAAAGATTGAAGCTAAGAGACATGAGGATGACTTACATAAAGCAAACGTGCAACTTGCTAGTGCGCAAGATATGTGTTGCAAATTAAAAGGAACAATTCTAGAATTAAGTAATGAGTTGAGTCTTCTGCGAAGTACTGCTATAAAGAAGAGTATGGAATCTCTGGGGGAGATTAAGGTGTTTAAGAATAAGAAGGATATTGAGATGCAGTCACTACAACTGGAGTTAACACAGTTGACAGCGAATAAAGAAAAAGATAAGAAAATTGATGAACTTTTGACTACTCATCATAGTGCTATGGAAGCACTCAAACTTGAACTTGTTCAAGAGAAAGCTAAGGTCTTAGAAAATACGTCTCAAACGACAAAGTTGAGAAAAGAGCTTAAAGATAGTATTGTTAAAGAGAAGACTCTTATTTCTCAGTTACAAGACATAAGGTTGGATTATGACAGAAAAATTAAAACCAACGAAAGAATATACAAAGCTGTTTCTAGAGAGAAAGCTGTTGCGGAAGTAGAAATTGCAAAACTTCGCAACAGAATTGATGGTTTGTTAGATATTGTTTTGTACAATAACATGTTATCTACTACTAAGGTGGATAGACTGAAACATAAACATGAGGGTCAACATGTTACGAATGCAAAGAGCCAGCGACAGACACTCAATGCTCATAATAACACTAAGCAATATGTGAACATATCTTTTCGTGGAAAATATGGTTTCCCACGAAATAACGATACTGCCTCTAATGGGAGTTGGCGTGAGGCCAACAAAGGTAAATCAAGTTTAGATCACGGTGAGGACTTTAATAAGTGTCATGATAAGATTCCTCAGGGAAACCGTGCATCGAATTTTCAGACTCCTGATAAGTTGGTAAAAGAAAACAAAACTGTTAGTACCCATCGTACTCAGCTCAGACAGTACGATGTACATATTAAGCACAGTGACACAGAAAAAAATAAAAGCAATTTTGCTAAGAGAGATTATCGTAATTGTGGACATTACCAAACGCGTCCATATGATAATAGTTCTTCTTCAAAGAACTGGAGGCAATTTAATTGTCCTCAACATTTTGGTCCTGGTGACTATAAGAACTTTCATAAAGGTTATCAACATTGTAATGATTGTTCTCCAGGACAACAAAACCCATCAAATAGATATTTTGTTCAGAAGAGAAATAAAAATTATAACTATGTTAACTGGAATTCAAATAAGAGCAATGGGCTCAACAGAGATAAGAATTTTGATAGATCTCATTGTGATGGTAGATGCCCACATGATTCCACCTAACTGTTAGGTCTTGGATTTCTTAACACATCTAAGTCTATAATAGTTCTTTTTCTATATCAAGATAGATACACATTGTAATTTATAATATAGTGATTGTATCACTATTATCACTACGTTCATTGATATATATTCACCGCTGTTCTTTGATGATTTTTCTTCTTTGTCAATCATGTACTTATAGTGCTTAAATATGAAATTGTTATATGCATTGTGTTGTTACCAGCATTGTGGTATACGTTGGTGGCACCTCCCTGGAAATATGTATACTTAAGAGAAATGCTTTCTCTGAGATGTTGAGATATATTCTCACGAGTCGATCTATGACTTTACCTTAATTTGACATTATAAATTACTCTTATTAGTCATCTGCGCATTATTCGTGCGTTGTGAGCCTATTGTATGTTGCTCTCAGGGGTTGCGGTAGTCTGTTACCAACAGATTACTGGGGAGAATGAAGATAAAGATGTATATAAATAGGAAGATATTTTTTTGTTTGTATACTCGTTATGTTTGGAAATATTTGGTAATAATATTTTGAGTCTGAGATTAGAACTTTAGTCAAAGGGCGAATACTCATTGTTTGCTTCGAGTGAAAGTAAATGTATAGTCGCCCCACTTGAATATAGTTGAAAGGTTAACATTAGCGCATGCCCAATGAGACGATTAGTCGTCGTTGGCGCTTCCGTGATGATGGACGGATCTTGAAGGCTGTCGGACAAATGAGAGTCCGAAGTTTTTCGTCATTGTGATTGATTCTGGGGAAGAGAGGAGTTTTCTCTCAGTATACTATGATGGTTGATACTTCTCCCAGAATATATATGTTAGTGTGCTAGTTACTAGTATTTTCTGAACTGAAGGTAAAGAAGGAACATTTTCTAAAACTTTACCTAGGCCTAACGACGCCATAGATGTTATGTTATATCATCTATCTATATATTTGATGGATCGTATGTAGACGATTCCTGTACTAGCAGCACTGTGAGTGGACATATGTAACATTCCTTATGGGTATGGAAAACCCAAAGACATTAGTTGAGCAAATGAACGGAACTTTCATTTATAGGGAGGATATCTTTTGGATGAACGTCGCTCACTTGGACCGGCGCCATTTTGAATCCCACTGTTGGTCTGTTTGAATTGTCAATCGGAGAACGGAGATATCTTATTACCTGATGGCGATACCAGGACCTACATTGTATTGAAGTCTACTCTTTGTTATTTGAGATTGTCAACCTTAAAAGAAAGACCCTGTTGAATTTAAAGCCTAAAAGACTTAGCCTGAAAGACATAGTCAGCAGAGGGTCTGTAAGGAAGCAATGTGATGACCATTATTATTGTTAACTCAAACTGATGCGACTAGTCAGTGGAGGTATGAGACGATAGACTTTCATAACTATATATTTGCTCCTATCGTCCGATTATATTTACATGCTATGAGATTGCCAAATTGATGTTGCCACCCATTTGTCAAGTATCCAATGATTTGTTGTGTCAATCTGTTCCAATGACTGTCAACTGTGCTGTCAGAGTGTGTATCATTAAACCGTCTAAAACGTCTACAGTAGTTCCAGTTATCATTGACTTCCAGCCGTGAGGGTATGAGTGCATTATTACCAACTTGTCAACTCTACAGAACCATTTATGCATTCGCGTATTGACACTCATACTAACACTCATTGTCAACAATACATCCCTTGTCAGGGCCCCAACAGTCGATAACCTGACCCATTTCAAGAACCTTGTGACTGGACGAGCGATCACACAAGTTATAATAGCACTTATCACGAGGTGAACGCCGAATCTGGTGTGTGTTTGCTGATTAGGGTAATCAGTCACTTTCGTTTGACACCTGAATTTGTGGAGTGAAATGTTGTAACACATTTACAAGCAAACAATGTGTATGAGCGACCGGATTAGTGAGTAAACAACCCTGGGATGGCCACAGTTGATTATCGTATCACTGATAATATTTTCTCTCGGACCAGGTTGTTGATAGTGTTGGCTAGACCGGGTAAATATGAGATCTTAATTTCTGGACAGACTTGCAGGAGAAGAAGTATCTACCTTGAAAGAGATTACCTGTAATAGATTATGAAGTCGTGACTGTAAATATTATCGATAAGATACGGAAGCTGGCATACCATGTATGGAGAGGTGTGAAAGTCTGTAACTTCTAGACTGTCGTTTTTGTTGTTGTCCATGTTTCGGAATCATACAAAATGACTGACTTGAAATTTGACTTGAGAATTCTGATTTTTGTCATGGACTTGGTTTATTTTGACTTTCATATGCAGTGCAGTCCGGATAAGTAAAACTCACTTAAGCCGAATTTCGGTTAAGTCGAAGCAATTTTGCAGGTCCCGGCCAGAAGTTGTCTTTGGTAGAAATTCCTAATAAGCAGAATTTCGGATAAGCCTAAGTATTTTAGATGACACAAGCCACTGTCGCTTATCCGGACTGCACTGTATTTCCCAAATGAAATGCGGCTCCCCTTTCTTCTTATTTTGATATGCCTTCTCCACCACACCCCCCCCCCCTTCCTCAACCACCACCATCTGTGTCTTTATTACTGCCAAGAGATGTGTTTGAGTCGATGTTATTGTAAGAATCTTTCAGCAAGTCCAGTCTTGCTATCATGGGCTGCACTTATTCTCATAGCCTTTGTCTTTTCTCCGCGTATGTTCACATCCATTTTCTGCGACCTGGCATCAGGTATTTTTATTCAGCCGTGCATCTGGTTACGGTTATGGGACTTTGTATCTTCAGAGAACATCGGGAACCTCACTCAGTTACTAGCCTTGATATTACAGTGAGGTCATCGGCATAGTCTAAATAATCAAACTGTTTTGTCGGAGTCCACTGAATTCCATATTAGTTTGTTGATGTCATTGTTTTGAAAATCTAATCAATAGCCCAAGAGAAGACAGATAGTAACGAGAGACATCACTTACTTACTTGGTCGTTCCCCTTCTACCGTGAGGTGTAGAGGTTTGGAACAGAGCGCGCCAGACTATCCTATCGGCTGTCTTCCTCCTGGCCTGGTTCCATTCTAATCCTCGGTCCTTCAAAGATTGTCTAATGTTGTCTTCCCAGCGGACTCTGGGTCGTCCTGTGGGTCTGGATCCCTGGCTCTTTGTTTCCCATGCTTGTCGTGGTAGCCGCTCTTCTCCCATTCTGCAGACATGGCCAAACCATCTTAGTTGGGACTGTTCTACTTGGGTCTGCAGGGGGTGGGATTTTAGGCCTTGACGTATCGTCTGGTTGCGGACCATGTCTCTTCTTGTTACTTCAACCACCTTCCTCAGATACCTCATTTCTTAGGTTTGGATCTGGCTTTTGTGGGTTGTAGTCATTGCCCATGACTCGCATCCATATGTCAAGACTGGGACATAGGTGGAGCGGTATACAGCCATCTTCGTTTTCTTACCAACCTCTCTCTTGCTGAGGAACCTCGATTTATAGCCTGACGAAGTCTCCCATCTGATGCTTTTCGAGTGGCCAACTCTTCTTTGATGCCTCCCTTTCGGTCTATAATAGCTCCGAGATATTTAAAGTGGTCGACCTGCTCCAGGACCTGTTCTACCAGCTTAATCTGATGTCTTCTTTCTTCTCGTGATATCACCATGGATTTTGTTTTAGAGCTTCTTATGACCATCCCTCTCTTCTCCAACTCTTCCTTCCAGACTTGCAGGTTGGATTGGAGATGTGCCTCTGATTTAGCAATTAGGGTAACATCATCAGCAAATGCCAGCTCTGAAATACATAAATGTCTCATCTTCCAGTACCCCACTGAATACTTTCTTGTTCTCTCCTTATATGCCTTGATGACATCGTCCATGAGGAGTATGAAAAGATAAGGTGACAGGATATCACCTTGTCTTACACTAGTGGTGGTCCTGAACTCTTCTGACTTATGGTTTGCTGTCCTCACATAATTTCTGCAAGACTTGTAGAAGCTCTGTATAGCATGAATCAGAGGTGCTGGAATGTTCTTCCTTGCCAAACAGTCACAAAGTTTGCTTCAGGGTACCCTGTCAAACGTCTTTTCCAGATCTATGAAACAAAGATGGATCCCACTCTTATACTCAAGGGCCTTTTCACTCAGCTGTCTGAGTGTGAAGAATAGGTCTTGATTACTTTGGTTTGCTCGGAATCCGCACTGGACCTCATCCAATTGTGGCTCAGCCAGGCGTCGGAGTCTCTGCTCTAGGATTCTAGAGTAGATTTTACCAGGGACACTGAGAAGGGATATGCCTCTATGGTTTCCACATTGTCGATTGTCACCCTTTTTGAAAATTGGTGTTATGATGGTAATCTCCCAATCCTTTGGTATGATCTTGTTGCACCACGCTGCCTGTAGGACTATTAAGAGTAATAGGTCGCCTGATGCTCCCATGTACTTAACCATTTCTGGTGTTACCATCATGCCTTGCTGCTTTGCCCATCTTGATTTTCTCCAGTGCTGCCTTCAGTTCTTCCATCTTTATGTCATCTTCAACATCATTGGTTTTCTTTTCTGTACTAGTGATCACTTCTGATGCTTCACCATGCTCACCATCCAGGAGTTCTGAGAAATATTATTTCCATCTTTCCATTACTTCCTTCGGGGCAGTAAGCAATACGCCTTGCTTGTCCTTTATAAATTTGAGAGGGCATTGTTTTTCCTTCCTCATGTTCTTTAGGGTCTTATAGAACAATTTCTGGTTTTCTTGCGCATCTTTTTCTAGCTTTTCTCTAAATTCTTCCCAGGACTTCTGTTTTGCTGCTAGCACCTTGTTCTTTGCTTCTGTTCTGAGTATCACATATTCTCTATATTTCTCTATTTGTCCTGCTGTATTTTTAGCTCCTAAGTATTGTTTCCATGCCATTTTCTTCTCTCTTATTTTCTCTTTGGCTTCCTCTGCCCACCAAGGTGTCCTCTTTCTCTTGTTCCCAAGTCGGACTTCACCACATGCTTCTGCAGCAGCTGTCTTTATGATGTCCTTTAATTTAAGCCACAGGGTTTCCAAGTCTTCAGGTTGTTCTTCTGTGTTTCTCACCGCTGTAGCAATAAGCCCCTGATATCTGGTCTTAATTTCTGGCTCTCTCAGCTTGTAGGTCTTAATGCTCATTTCTCCCATTTGTTTACTTCGTTTCTTGCGTGATGTTGGGCAGTTCCTAGGCTGAGCAACTATTTCAGTTGTTCTTTTGATTGTAAGCAGGTAATGATCACTTCCAATCTCTGGCCCCATCCAGACTCTAGCATCCCGGACATATTTTAATGAGCTCCTTCTAACAATGGCATAGTCGATCACTGACTTCTCATTCTTTGTTGGTTCACATCTAGTGTATGCATGTATGCGCTTATGGGGGAACTTTGTGTTTGTAATGATCAGATTCTGCTCATTGCAGAATCTAAGGATTCGCTTTCCATTGTCATTGAGAGTATCTTCTCCATATCTTCCGAGAACTCCACCCCATCTAGCATGGTCACTGTCAGACTCCTGTTCTTATCTCAATCAATTTTGTTCAAAGCAAGCACCCATTTATGAAAGTACTTGCAGAAAGTCAAGTGTCGGAATTACTCATCGAGTAGCAATACTAACTAATACCAACCCTGACAACATGGACAATCGTCCCTCCAACCTTGAAGTGTAACAATGACAAGGTAAAAATCATAAGAGAAAAGAATTTTTTTTCAGTGCTAACTACAAGGATGAGTCCGGGCGGATGTCATTGATAAGTTGCATTGAAAATGACATAATATAACCATCACATACAGGAATTGTTACTACTGTTCCCCATCCTCTAAAGATGAACTGGGCAGTTTTAAGTGCACTGCTGTGATTTTGGTTTGGTTTTTGGTCCATGCACAAGCAATTTGATATTTATTATGCACTGGATACGTGGTTCAACTCCATGTTGGTATAATATGTAGTGTTATTTATTCTATTATGTAGCATTTTACATTGGTGTTGGTTCTTCCAGGTTGCAGTTTTTCTGACGTTTGTTGTAACGTTGCCTAATGTATGTAGTGTTTGTGGTGTATCCCCTTCGATGCTCATAGGTTTTTCTCTCTTTACTTTGTTGCGTTTTGAGGGGCTTGTAGGTTTTGTTTTACTTATCTTTTTCCACCGTTTTTATTACAACTGAACTTATCTGAAATGTATATGTTGGGAGTTTATTTAATTTTTTTTTTTTTGTGTGGATCGGCAGTTTATTTTACCTCTCGTACGGAAATTTGTGTGGAGATTATCATGTTTGTAGTGTTTTTGTTCTTCCTTTATCGTTCTCATTTGTTCTGGTAGTTTTTTGTTAACTCCTGTTTTTTCTGAGTGGTCAATTTTAGTACAGTTTCTAGTAGTGATGGCTGTGGCGAGTTTTGTGCTTGCAAGTATTCTGTGAGTGTTTTTCTTTGCTTTACATATTTCTTACATGTTAATACTTACTGTGCTATGGCATGTTCCACAGTAGGGTTCCTCTAGCATATAAATAAATATTAGACAAACATAAAGGTATGTTTTCAGGCACTTGTAAGAAATAAAGAAGTAGAACACTAGACAACAGAAAAACAACAGGCGTGAGTGGCTTACCCAGGACTCCGAACCCAGGACCTTCCGTGCGACAACCCTGTCTAGCTATGCAAGCGAATCACACTATCCTCCCTGCCATCTAGGCATCACCAAAAAATGATGCTTCGATGACTGGTCATTAGTGCAAAGTCTAATATTTATTTACTGTTTACAGGCCTCGGGTTTCCCTTCCTCTAGCATAAAATATCATGTTACTAGTTTCAGTGTAGTGATTTCTATATTGCGATACTTTTGGCTCTCTAGATATCTGACATGTTCATTTTTTGGATCTTTGAGCAGTTGATAGGCGTGTCAGCTTTTCTGACTTTGATTCCAATATTTTAGTAAATTTATTTGTTATAATATTTAAAATTATTTTTTATCATTTCATTTCTGTTGAGCCCAACCTTGTGTTTGCGTGATTTGGGCTGCTTCTTCCTATTTTTGCTTCCTTGTCAGCCACCTCATTTTCTGTTATTCCCACTTGCGAAAGGTATCCATACTAATAGTACTGTGCAGCCTCTGTTATTTATGTCTGTACTAAGTTGCAATATTTCTTCTGCTATTTCTGGTCGGCCACATTAATGTGCAGTTCTTAGAGCTTGAAGTGCTCAGTTATATTTTCGCGCGCTCTGTTCTGTTCTCAGCAGTTTAAACCAACGATATGTCAAGTTAACTTATTTGTATGTTTTGTGCCGGTATTTGTAGTTATTGTTACCATGGTCAGTTGTTCCCAGGAAGGTCGTGGAAACTTAATGAAGCAGTGGATCTTTGAGCAGTTTATAGGTGTGTCAGCTTTTCTGACTTTGATTCCAATATTTTAGTCAGTTTATTTGTTAAAATATTTAAAATTAATTTTTATGATTTGATTTCTGTTGAGCCCAACCTTGTGTTTATGTGATTTGGGCTGCTTCTTCCTGTTTATGCTTCCTTGTCAGCCACCTCATGTTCTGTTACTCCCACGTACGAAAGGTATCCATGCTAATAATACTGCGCAGCCTCTATTATTTATGTCTGTACTAAGTTGCAATATTTCTTCTGCTATTTCTGGTCGGCCACATTAATGTGCAGTTCTTAGAGCTTGAAGTGCTCAGTGATATTTTCGCGCGCTCTGTTCTGTCCTCGTCAGTTTAAACCAACGATATGTCAAGTTAACGTATTTGTATGTTTTGTGCCTGTATTTGTAGTTATTGTTATCATGGTCAGTTGTTCCCAGGAAGGTCGTGGAAACTTAATGAAGCAGTGCAGCGTTTGAAGTTTAAACGAGACGTTACTAATCATTATTATCATCATAATTTTCCTTTGGGCTCCTTATGGAGCATGGAGTCACTACTGTAGCGGGTCCCAATGCAGGAAGCCCGTACCAAGCAGTCACGTGCTCTTGCAGTGGTGGTTAATGTGGTAATTTGTTTTACACGATTACGTTGCCAGCCCCGTGCACAACCTCATGTAAGTTGCCTTGTACGACATGCTCGAGGGAGGAGTAGAACTGCTGTTTCTTCGAGGACCCCGGGAACTGTACTCGGTTACTTGTCTTGAAATGTTTTTGAAAAATAAAATGTGTATACGAAGCAATGTCTGCCTCAGGTTGACATGTATAAGTACGGTACATATGTCTTACTTCTGTGTCCTGACTAGTCACCACTTTGTTGCCATGCAGTCTGAAGAGAAATTTGGCAAGTTAATATGTTTTTTTAAATTATGAATATCTTTGCTAGTTTCTGAAAGGCTAATAAAATCCGGCTGAATCACATAACAACAGTCAGACTTGCCATGCCATGTCTCCCACATGGCTATTGATACGTCGGCAGAATCGCTTCGAATGATTACAATATCAGCGAGGATTCAGGGTTAGGGTTATTGCTACGTTTTGCGGTAGCGGCTATATTTTTACTACGACAGACTAGGGAACTGCATAATATAGTCAAACAATATTTAACACGAACACATGTTAATATATAGTGGCTGGGAATGTGAAGGTCTGATGCTGTTCTTACAATGCATGTGACTTTAAACAGATGAAAGTCAATTAAATATCTGGTAAAGTCTGTTATATAACTAGAACCACCAGGCCTATACACCCCTCCACTTTAATATTATTCTTGTTCATAGTTTCTTCTTGATTTTGTTTGTTTGTTTGTTTGTTTTATATTTTTCTGTTTAACGTATAGGCCTAAGCACAATTGTGAGTATCCCTATTTTCAAATGTGATGCCACTTTCTCATGTCGGCAGTTGTTCATATTATTTGAAATTGAAAACAATATATATCCTAATTATAACCCATCAGAGGTTGAACGGGATTTCTGTTTATCTTCATTAATTTAAAAAATATATATGTTTTAAATAGTGCAAGCTATACAACCGCCGTACCGATATGTAGGTGGCAGACATGGCAGCTTCCTATTATTCTAATTCTACGTCAAATCCTTAGAAAAATACAGATTGACATTAATATCCTTCAGCATATTGAATGTCCAATCCTGCATGCACAGTTCTCAAGTTTGTTTATTTCTTTGACACTCTCTGTCACGTTCTATACTTTCTGTTTAGTATTAATTATAAGGTACTGTAAATCTGTGTAGTTCTTCTTCTTCTTCTTTGGTCCTTAGCCGCCGACCGTCAAAGCAGTCAGTGGCCATCACGCCTAGTGGCATCTTGTAGGGCAACAACAAATTGATTCCACCTTGCTCCAACTCCGGTTCATTCCCCGCATCTCAGCCTCCACAGTCCTCCGCCAGGCTGCTTCTGGTCGGCCTCTCTTTCGTTTTCCCCCAGGGGTCCAAAGCACAGCTGCCCCTGCGATGGCACCGGGGTCTCCCCCGAGGACACGGTCAACCCAGCCCCAGCGTCCGCCAGCTACGATGGCGCGCATGTCCTCCCGCTCGCTACGAGCAAGCAGATCTTGGCCAGCGATGGCATCCGGCCAAAAGACTCGGTGAATTTCTCTTAGGCATGTTGTGTGAAAAGAGGACAACCTCGACACCTCCCTCTCTGCAACTCTCCAGCACTCCGCACCACAGAGAAGCACAGAAAGCACACAGCTCTGATACAATCTCAATTCTGCGCCTGTGCTGCACCGGGAGGACCCCCAGATGTCGTTTAGGCTAAAGAAGGCTGCTCTTGCCTTATTCATTCCGATGCCGATGTCTTTGCCTGCCTCGCCGCCCGGTGCCACTATGCTTCCTAGGTATGTGAAGGTATCTGTCTGTACCAGTTGCTGATTCCTTACCGACATGGGCCCAGGGTTGCTCACATTGAGCGCCATGACCCCAGACTTCTTTAAATTGATGTTCAAGCCCACCCGCTGGCCAAACCCACCAAGTCTATCCGTTTTTTCTTGGATGTGTTGATGTGAATGTGCTAGTAGTGCAATGTCATCTGCATATTCCAGATCTCCCAATGTAGAAAATGTTGTCCATCTTATTCCTCTCGGACCGCCCTCTGTTGTCTGGCGCACCACCCAGTCTACGACTGCCAAAAACAGAGTGGCCGACAAGGGGCATCCCTGTCGCACCCCCGCCCTCACCTCAAAGGCCAGGCCGCCCTGCCCAACGCTACACGCAAAGTTGGCACAGAGGCTTTTCACGATTGACACCACGCAGCCAACCACAAGCCCTCAGTACTTTCCATAAACTGTCCCTACGCATGCTGTCTCTTCTGTTCCCTCCAAATCCTGCCCGCTACTTCCTCAGCCTGCGGTCCACCGCCCTTGAAACTCCCTGTATAACTATCCTGCCTAGCACCTTGCTGGGAACCGAGAGAAGAGCGACCCCTTTTCAACCACTGCAGTCTGCAAGATCTCCCCCCTTGGGCAATCCGACAACCATTCCTCTGCTCCACTCTGACGGTGCCGTCCCCGCTCTCCAGACCTGTGCAAACAGTGGCTCCAATAGTTCTGCCGCCAGCCCAGGGTCTGTCCCAAATAGCTCTGCATTTAAGTTATCATGGCCCGGAGCCCTGCCGTTCCCCAATCCCTCGACCGCCGTGATGACCTCTTCCCCTCGCGGAATGTCTGCACCTACATCTAGATCGTTTTCAGCCTCAGGAACATTCAATTGTGTCTCTGGTGGTTCCCCGTTCAGAGCCCCTCTGAAGCGCTCTCTCCCCTCACCCGCCCCCCCCCCCCCCCCCCCCTCCCGCTCTGCCCCCCCCCCCCCCCCCCTCCCCCCCCCCCGCTGTCGCGATGAGACCACCCCGCCTATCTCTCACTAATGCAACATTGTCTGCACCTCGCCCTCCGCTGACGAATTCAGCCACTTTGTATACCGTGCCCCGTTCATCTCCCAGTGCTGCCCCCTCCACCCGTCCCGCAATACCGTCCAGGAAACTCCCCCCGTCGGCTCGGGCCTGGCGTTCAACCCCCTTGTCCAGCCGACTGCACCGCTCGCTACATAGTTGCTCCAACCTGGGGGACCTCGCCTCTGTCCTCCCTCCCCTCACTTCCTTTCTCATCGTTATGGTGTCCAATGCCTCCGGTGCCCTCCAGTCCCGCCCCCCCCCCCCCCCCCCCCGGAATCCCAAGCATGACCCGCCGTCCTCCTTGTATACTGCCGAAATGGTGTTGAAATTCTGGTCTACATCATCAGTCAATGTCCCCTCCTGACCCCTGGCAAACCGACATCATTTCTCCATGTCGGCCGCAAAAGCCTCCCTGGCAAGGGAGCCCCTCAATCCGCCGATGTCAAACCCCCTCCGTGCAGTCACAGCCGGTCCAGCCCTTCTCAGCCTCACCCTCAGCCTTGCCACCACCAAACGGCGATCACCTCCCACATCCGCACCTCCCCCACCCTTACATCCCGCAATGCATGTCTCCATCCACCGCCAACCATGATGTGGTCCACCTGGCCTCCGTCCCGACCACCCGGCGACTCCCATGTCAACTCGTGAACCTCTTCACGTGGGAAAAGTGTTCCTCCAACGACCAGGTTGCCAACGCCACAGAAACCCATCAGTTTATCCCCACTCTCGTGTGCCGCACCTCCCCACCGCTCTCTCACCATATGCACTGTGTGCACCAACCCTCGCACCGAGGTCTCCCATTACCACAACAAGATCACATCCAGGCGTGTCCTCCACCCCCCTCTGCAGCCGCCGACAGAACTCATCCCCGACCTCCCCATCGCTATCACCCGCCGGTGCGCAGCATTGTACCATTGTAGCGCTGGTGAATCTCCCTCTCAATCCCAATCTTATCAGTCTGTTGTTGGTGGGTTTCCATTCCAGTAACGTCCTTTCTGTAGAATAATGGCTACGCCTTCATTGTGCTGTCCATCCTCTCTTCCAGAGTAAAGTACTGTTTCTCCCGTTGCTGTTTTAACTTTTCCTGCCCATCCGCTCTCGCCCATCCCTAGAATGTGTAACCCATAGTTTCTCATTTCTGCTGTGACCTGTCTTAGCCTACCTGTCTCATTCATTGTCCTGTCCATTCTCATTCCAAAATCCCATTCTTGTATCCTGTTCTGCAGTCAGGACATCCGTTTTCATGTCATTGGCTTCCTTTCGGCTTTCACCACTGACAGTCATACGAGCCACAGACTCCGAATGTCCATCCCGCAGCAAAGTTTGTTCATTTATTGTTGTTTCCGTAACTTCATTGTTTTTTTACATAGACAGGGGTGTCAGCCCTATGCTAAAACCCCCAACCTGGAGGACCAGAGTACCGGTTTTGTCTGACCCCTACCCGCACAGACCAGTCCAGCTTGGTTGAACCTACCAGGAGTAAAACTCCCACTGGCATAGCTCTGGGGATTGTCAGGGTACGCAAGCTGCCATACCGCTACAAGGTATAGGTACCATTGATGGCAGAAATCTGTGTAGGCCTAACTATTATTGTACTGTTAGTGTTACTATGTTGGGATTTTATTTTATTATTTAAGTAATATTTAAGATACATGTTAGAATAAATGAATTCAGTATGGAAGACGAGAGAAAGGAAGGGCAGAATGTTAGACGGGCCTGCGTGTCCAATTCTAAACCCTTTGAAAATAAAGTTCGTTCTTGAGTGTTTTTGTTGTTGTCTTTGACCATTTATCTGTTCAGTACTGACACTAGTTTTTCTATCTGTTTACATAGATTTTTGTCTTTTTTTTTTTAATCAGCTACCTTTATATAAAGATTGTTCTAGCTATCTGCTGTTAGCGAGGAAAAGAACCGTTCAACCCACCTCATAAAAGCTGAAACTAGCATTGGAGTACTTTGGGTGGGGGGTGATTCGCCTCGAGTGACAGCCAGGAAAAAGGGAGAGGTGGTGCAATCAGATAATATTATGATAGTACTTACTGTTAAAAAATACTTGCAAGTTTGTTTTTTTTGGGGGGGGGGGGGGGGGGGGGGGGTGGGGGGGGGGGGGGGGGGGGGGGGGGGGAGGAGAGTGTGCCAAAGGTAGGATCCGCCCCAGGTGCCAAATACTTTTTAAAGTATTACCCTGGAGACTAATAGAGTCTCTAGCAATTCACTCCCAGTATCTGTTATGGGACAATGTTTACCTGTACCTGTATCTGTTTTGGGACTACCATTAGCTTGATTATTTATCAACCATCATTCCTTTAACATGAAGAACCAAGAAGCTACAAACTGTATATGCGCGGTAGCGCACTGGCTTCCTAGCTCGGTGCTCCATGGTTCGATCCCCAGTTGAGGTGGGATTTTTTAAAACCGCAAACGGCTCTGGGGTCGACCCAGCCTCATGAATTGGGTACCAGAGTAACTCTGGGAAGGTTAAGGCGCCCGGCGTGATGTTGACCACATCACCCCTAGTGTGCCGATGGTCAAGAAAATATGTGCCTAACATCATATTCCCAATATGCCTCAATGGGCGTGTAACGGGATCCTTTCCTTTACCCTTACAGACTTTCATAACCGGGCACTTGCATAGGAAAGGATTGAAACGGTATGACAAGATCCTTAATACAGAACTGACAACTTGAAGTAGACAAAAGTGCCGGTGTGATAAGAGATTAGAAGACGCTGAAGATGGATATGACTCTTGACTGAGGAAACTAGCTGGTAGAATTACAGAGTAGTCCTTGTTCCAGAATCCCTAGGGAAAGAGAGACAGAGAGAGAGGGCGAGACTGAAGAATACATGGAGAAAAGAACTGGATAAGGACATGCAAGGGATAAAGAAGGCATGAAAGAACTTGGGCTGATGACGTGGGGCTAAAGGGACTTGGCATCAGTCCTATGCTCCTAGGGGAGCATGAATGAACTATCGTTCACGTGACTGCTGTATAAGCTTGTCTGACTTCAGAATACTGTTTCTAGCTTAAAAACTTCTAATACAAATAACACAGAAAAAACGGACACATTATATTTTAGTTTTATTTCATACTTTCAGAAACTTACTTGAAACTGAAGCTGAGACAAAAGTGATACAGAAATGATTCACATATGGTAGCATGTAGAAACAAAGTGATAGCTGGTGGTGGAAGTAATATTTATTACTTTTTTGTCATATCTCACGTCCACGTTTGACTTCTGCTCTAGAATACTTAATTCTTTATTGAGACATTTACTATGTACATCATTTTCTAAAACACCCAGACAAATCAGGAAACTCCTAGGGCTTGCTGTTCAGGTAAAACTGCTACCTAACCACTTGTATGAGTTGCTGACAACGAATAGCAAACAGGGTTCTCCTGAATGTTGGCAGCTATCAACGAAAATAAATCATACAGAAGAGAAAAACAGAAGTAGAAGACATTAAAAACTGTGAGTCAATCCATACTGGCCACTCCTAAACATCTTGTGAGTGGTGTCACTATTAACATGGTACAAAACTTCAGGAGTGGTGTCACCATTAGCCTTGGTACAAAACATATAGCAGGTGGTGTCATTATTAACCCTGGTACAAAACATCCAGGAGTGGTGTCACTATTAGCCCTGGTACAAAACATCCAGGAGTGGAGTCACTATTAGCCTTGGTAAAAACATCCAGGAGCGGTGTCACTAATAATCTTGGTACAAAACATCCAGGAGTGGTGTCACTAATAATCTTGGTACAAAACATCCAGGAGTGGTGTCACTAATAATCTTGGTACAAAACATCCAGCAGTGGTGTCACTATTAGCCTTGGTACAAAATATCCAGCAGTGGTGTCACTATTAACCTTGGTACAAAACACCCAGGAGTGGTGTCACTAATAATCTTGGTACAAAACATCCAGCAGTGGTGTCACTATTAGCCTTGGTACAAAACATCCAGGAGCGGTGTCACTAATAATCTTGGTACAAAACATCCAGCAGGTGGTGTCATTAAAAGCATCTTTTAGAAATGTTAGGGAAATGGTTTGGAAAGCAAGGCGAGAGGTAATCAGCTAGGAAAAAAGAAAGATGATCAAGTGTGCTTCTGTTAATTTTGAATCAGTTCAAATCAAGTGCTGCCTCCACAGTCAAAGTCAGCTGAAAGGATTATTCAACACTCTTGTCTAAATTGTTTCCTCCTCATCAACTACTTGATGTCTGCAGTACACTTGCATCATCACAGCTTTTCTCATGTCTACATCTTGGCGTTTCCCTACAATGACATCATCACAGCTGTCCCCATATCCATCACTTGGTGTTTCCTGTACACACTGACATCATCACAGCTGTCCTCATGTCCATCACTTGGTGTTTCCTGTACACACTGACATCATCACAGCTGTCCTCATGTCCATCACTTGGTGTTTCCTGTACACACTGACATCATCACAGCTGTCCTCATGTCCATCACTTGGTGTTTCCTGTACACTGACATCATCATAGCTGTCCTTATGTCCATCACTTGGTGTTTCCTGTACATTGACATCATCATAGCTGTCCTTATGTCCATCACTTGGTGTTTCCTGTACATTGACATCACAGCTGTCCTCATTTTCATCACTTGGTGATTCCTGTATACTGACATCATCACAGCTGTCCTCATGTCCATCACTTGGTGTTTTCTGAACACTGATATCATCAGACTTCATGTCCATCACTTGGTGTTTCCTGTACACTGACATCATCACAGCTGTCCTCATGTCCATCACTTGGTGTTTTCTGTACACTGACATCATCAGACTTCATGTCCATCACTTGGTGTTTCCTGTACACTGACATCATCATAGCTGTCCTCATGTCCATCACTTGGTGTTTCCTGTACACTGACATCATCATAGCTGTCCTCATGTCCATCACTTGGTGTTTCCTGTACACTGACATCATCATAGCTGTCCTCATGTCCATCACTTGGTGTTTCCTGTACACTGACATCATCACAGCTGTCCTCATGTCCATCACTTGGTGTTTGCTGTACACTAGCATCATCATAGCTGTTTTCATGACCATCACTTGGTGTTTGCAGTACACTTGCATCATCATAGCTGTCCTCATGTCCATCACGTGGTGATTCCTGTACACTGACAACATTATAGCTGTCCTCATGTCCATCACTTGGTGTTTTCTGTACACTGACATCATCAGACTTCATGTCCACTATTGGTGTTTCCTGTACACTGACACCCTCCATGTTCCCTTTACACTGACATCATCACACCTCATGTCCATCACTTAGTGTTTCCTGTACACTGACATCATCACACCTCATGTCCATCACTTAGTGTTTCCTTTACACTGACATCATCACAGCTGTCCACATGTCCATCACTTAGTGTTCCTTTACACTGACATCATCACACCTCATTTCCATCACTTGGTGTTTCCTATACACTGACATCATTATAGCTGTCGTCATGTCCATCACTTGGTGTTTCCTGTACACTGACATCATCACAGCTGTCCCCATGTCCATCACTTGGTGTTTCCTTACAATGACATCATGTCTGTCCCCATGTCCATCACTTCATGTTCCCTTTACACTGACATCATCACACCTCATGTCCATCACTTAGTTTTCCCTTTACACTGATGTCATCACACCTCATGTCCATCACTTCATGTTCCCTTTACACTGACATCATCACACCTCATGTCCATCCCTCCATGTTCCCTTTACACTGACATCATCACACCTCATGTCCATCACTTAGTGTTTCCTGTACACTGACATCATCACACCTCATGTCCATCACTTAGTGTTTCCTTTACACTGACATCATCACAGCTGTCCACATGTCCATCACTTAGTGTTCCTTTACACTGACATCATCACACCTCATGTCCATCACTTAGTGTTCCTTTACACTGACATCATCACACCTCATGTCCATTACTTAGTGTTTCCTTTACACTGACATCATCACACCTCATGTCCATTACTCCGTGTTCCCTTTACACTGACATCATCACACCTCATGTCCATTACTTAGTGTTTCCTGTACACTGACATCATCACACCTCATGTCCATTACTTAGTGTTTCCTTTACACTGACATCATCACACACCTCATGTCCATTACTTAGTGTTTCTTTACACTGACATCATCACACCTCATGTCCATTACTCCATGTTCCCTTTACACTGACATCATCACACCTCATGTCCATTACTTATTGTTTCCTTTACACTGACATCATCACACCTCATGTCCATTACTCCATGTTCCCTTTACACTGACATCATCACACCTCATGTCCATTAGTTAGTGTTTCCTTTACACTGACATCATCACACCTCATGTCCATTAGTTAGTGTTTCCTTTACACTGACATCATCACACCTCATGTCCATCACTTGGTGTTTCCTGTACACTGACATCATCACACCTCATGTCCATCACTTGGTGTTTCCTGTACACTGACATCATCACACCTCATGTCCATCACTTGGTGTTTCCTGTACACTGACATCATCACACCTCATGTCCATCACTTGGTGTTTCCTGTGCACTGACATCATTACACCTCATGTCCATCACTTGGTGTTTCCTGTACACTGGCATCATCACACTTCATGTCCATCACTTGGTGTTTCCTGTACACTGACATCATCACACCTCATGTCCATCACTTGGTGTTTCCTGTACACTGACATCATCATAGCTGTTCTCATGTCCATCACTTTGTGTTTCCTCTACACTGACATTATGATTGTCATAATGGCCATTCAATACTTTTCTTTTCACTGCTTTCAATAAACTAATGCCTCTTATGATCCAAATATTTTATTGTCTCATTTCAATCCCATGCATTTTTCTGTCATTCCTAGCTCATCTCTGATTTTACTTTTAAGAAAGTCATCCATTTTTTATATATTATTACTGATTCTGAATACAGCTAATGAATATGGCTACCAAATCAAACCTTGTGGTGATCAAAGGACACCTTAGGAAAATATTTACATTGTCCTCACATATTTCTAATATTTTCCACTATATTTCTTCATAATTTAAATACTTGAAAATATAAAATTTAATTCAGTATCTACAATACACTTTGTTTATTTAACTAAAAATCACTAAAGGAAAACAATTAACAACAGCAAGCCCGAAGCCCCCCTAAGATAAAAAATATCTACATGATCTGTTTATACAGAGGTGACAACAAAATGAGCTGATTTTTGTTAAATCCGCAGACAACCCAATAAATAAGCCAGGTCAAAAAAAAATCACAGATACAAAAAAAAACTCATGTTACACATGACGTGACGGAAGCGTGAAATATTTTAAATTATGAAAGTATCAGTGCCAGATGCAGGGATAAAACTGTACACAAAACATCAAGACAAGATTAAACACATCTACATTCAATGATCTACAATTTATTGTGTTAGCTTTTCAATGCTGTCAATCTATTTTCCAAACTGAAGCTTGGAACTTTTATTTGTTTCACAAATTGTACCTCAAAGTGGAAAAATATGATAATGTTCTCAGTATCAGAAATAAAATAATATGTTACATTTTCTAAGAGTAAAGAGATAAAATGTAAGTTATAAATTTTCCGGCATCAGAGATAAACTGTACCAGTATCTTTTAGATATTTACATTTTTACTGGCAGTGGTGAGAAACTGTATTTTAATATATCCTCATACAGTTAAGGTCTCTGGTTATATATGAGTTTCGTTCTTAAGGGTAATCACAGTTCAGTTTTATAAGTAAGTCAGAATTTGCACGTCCAGTAAATGTGCGTTAAAACATCGGCAAAAATAATGCCTTATGTATAACATTTATTTTACTGAAAATTGCCTAAAGCTCATTAATGATGACAATGTAATAAAATACAGTAAAATGTAAAACACAAACAACTGAAACTAACACAATGGTGATACTAATATCATGGTATCTCTACACTACATGAGCCAACCCTGAGCTAATCTAAATAATGACTTGTTCCTATACCGTAATGTCAGTGTATATAAATTTTCTATTCATCTGTGTCAGAATTAGTTTGACTAATTCATAAGTAACGAACTGGTATCCCTGCAGTTGTTGAAAATTAACTGACATGTAATTGAAATTAAAAATTAATGGCTCTTATGGATTTGTCCGTATTGGTGGTTTACCATAAGTCGAGACAGTCATATCCCGAGACCTTATTGTAAATGCCAGTTTGTACTTGCAATTTGCCACACTAGTCTCACTCCCAAGTGCAAGTTGGTATATTTAATACTCTAATTAAGTTCTTCTGCTGGTATCATGTCTCCTTTACTTATTTATTTTAATGAGTGTCAGCTGTCTGTGTTCTAATCTCAGAGATATCAGTTCTCTCTGATATCTTGTGGGTAAAAATGAACAGTCATTTTCAGTTTTAAACAGTGTCCCCTAAACTGAGCATGTCATTCTGTTAATCTTGGTGGTACTTCTTTTTTTTTTTGTAACCTGAATCCCCTTCTATTTTAACTCTTAAAGGATGGAACTGTCTTCCCACATTTAATGCCAGGAATTTTCTGAAACTGTCAGTTTTCATGTAGTTTTAAAGTTGAATTGTAGGTTCTTTCTAAATTAAATAAAAAATATTGTAAAGTTATAAAGTGGTAGTGAAAGTAAAGTAGGATTAATAAAATTGGGACAACTTGAAGCAAAAGTGTTGTTCAAATATAAAGGCTTTGAAAACTGAACTCCCTTCATGAGCATCTGGGAAAACTGACCTCCCTTCATCAGCGTCTGGGAAAACTGGCCTTGATTTCTGGCCTCTCTTCCTTCAAGAGTTAACCAATCACTTGTTTTCTTTAAAGTAGACTGGGTCTCTGTTCAATATCTTTACCAAAAAAATCTGGAACCACCTTCACAAAGAAAATTCTAAAACTGGTGATTCACAATTAAAAACAAAAACCACATTTTAGTTGAATAAATCTTGATCATGACCATAATAAATACAGAAATTCAACAGTGAGGTAACCCACCCTCTCCTGATCTGTTTAAGTAGCCATAACGTTCTCATGTTCAGTAGCTCTGTTAAAATACATACAAGATTGTCAAACTCCACTGTAAAAATATTTGACATGAATAAACAATAAGGAAAAATCAAGACAAACAAAAGCTATGTATGTTAACTTCAGTATTGTGTGAAATTTTTCGTTTTTCAATATTTAATACCATGTGCTAGCATGAAACACTGGCTACATTAATTAACAATTCTAACAAACTCCAGAAAGAGTGTAGCACACTGAAAGTTAACAACAGCAACATGAAAATTAACAATGATGGAAATGGAGAATGTTTAATTTATTAGACAGTGAAGTTACATATAGAAGCATTTATGAAATACATCTGGATGATTATGAGATACAACATACACTTGGATGATTATGAGATACAACAACATACACTTGGATGATTATGAGACAACAACATATACTTGGATGATTATGAGATACATTATCAGTGAAGGAAACAGCTAACTACCTTAAGATCAGACTATGACAAAGCCATGGTTGCTTTTTCAACTTTTGGCTTTTCTAAAGCATTAGCCTCGAACCAAGACTCTATAAGACTTATTCTGACCAGTCTACTCTCTATGTTCAGTTCTTTTACTCTCCACATTCTTTTCTATGATTGTGTTATAAGAACAAGGATTGCAACATTCTCTTCTGTGATTGTGTTTTGGAGACTTGTAAGAACAAGAATTGCTTTGTAATGCTAGCAGAAGACGTCCTGTTTTCTATGTGTCATGTTATAGTTTCCCTCCATTACACTTGTTACTCCGTTATTTTCCCTGTTCTAAATTTTCATTTTAACATTTTATTCCTTCTCTTCACACCTGCTGAAAACTTTTATAATTTGGTTTCTGCATGGTACACATTTTCTGACTATACACGATCACTAATTGCCCTTAATATCTCTCCCTTATCCATGTCCAGTGTCCCCAGTATGGGTGCTCTCGAGGCCAGTCTGTTAGCTCTCTCATTTAAAGACTAGTCGAGTTAAACTAGTGTTTCTAAATCATAATAAAATATGCATGTGGTAACCATTTATAAGTAAGAGGAAAACCTTATCCACTGGAAACTCGTAGAATATACATTATCATTAGTTATAAGACCTTGGAAGAAATGTCTTAAATCTTTGTATCATTCTTCAAAAATAGTTGTTTAAAATAACGTTATACATGTGGAACATTCTCTTTCTACAAACGGCTACATTATATTTCTCTCTTTTCAATCATCTGTTGCATCCCCTTTTCCTTTCTTTATTCTTATAATGTCTTTCTATGTTCATAACTGATTAAGTAATGTACATCTGCTCTATATATCACATTTTAAAGTTTCTTTCCCTACTTGTTTTTCAGAAGATGTCACTTAAAGGAGATCTGTATCTAAGACTAATTAGCAGAACGTTGACTACTCAAGTGCTACGAATGCAGTCAAATACAAATATGATAGTGTTCGATGATACTAAAGATTTCTCGAAACTTTGGCTTGGTATGGCTCGTAACGTTTAAAACATCTGGCCAAGATTTTATAAGACAACTGAGAAACCAAAGAATTTAATTATTCATTATTTCCCAATATTCTCCCTACAGATCATGGAGCCACCACTACAACAAACCTGCCCCCCCCCCCCCCCCCCCCCCCCCCCCCTGCAGAAAGCCTTCCCTAAAGCCTCCATATGCTCCTGCAGCAGTGGTTTCTGTAGAAATGTATTTTACTTGATGAGGCTGCTAACCCCATACACAAACTCATTTGATATGCCTCATACAACATGACTTGGGGAGTAGTAGTCATATTCTTTATTAACATATATTTAATTCTTTCTTTGATTTTTTAATAACATATGCAAATGATTTCAGCTGGTTTTATGGTAATTACTTTTATTCCTTTGTCCTTTCAACATTGTAGTGAATTTATGTACTTCTGTACGGTTCAGAATGCTGGAGATTAAGAGAAAAGGAAATGTCCAAACTGGCCTCCTTCCACACAATCTGCCTAAGGAAAATTCTTCAAATTTTTTGGCCGAACACCATCACCAACCAACAACGGCTAACTCAGAGCCACCAAGAAGTCATGTGCACCATCATAGCGAGTAGACGCTGGAATTGGGTTGGCCATATCCTCAGAAAAGACCATGACACCATCATCAGAACTGCTAAGCTATGGACTCCAGAAGGAAAGTGAAAGCGAGGCTGACCAAAAGCTACCTGGTGGAGAACTATGGAGGGAGAGATGCTAAGCATGAACCAGAGCTGGGGCATCACATGAAGGATGGCTGCTGACTGAGCAAGGTGGAGGGAGTTTTTTTGCTGCCCTACTAAGCACCACCAGGTGTGATGGGCACTGATTCCTTTGTTAGCCTGTGTTCAAGGACCAAAGAAGTCAAGCAGTGAGTAGCTGAAATTCGCTTTCTTGAGCCAAGTGCATCACACTGGCTGCTGTGAGCCTGTGTTGTTGTAGAATGTAGTAATTATCGTAACAAATATTAGAAGCAAATTCATTTTTCTAAATAACCATTCAAAATATCTCCCATCCCGAAATTCCAGATTCCTTCACTGATAATGCCATTAGTACACTAAAAGCAATTTTATAAAATATTACAAACAAAAATAAACTAAAGATAATCAATGGAAGCAGGAATGTAATAAAGGCAGTGAACCCATGTGAAAGAAAAGAAAAAAAAAACCCTATTGTGCCTGATTAAATTATTGCACAAATTTAAACTTGGGAAAAAGTCTAGTAAAATATAGAAACACGTTTAGATGAAGTATGTACACATTTAATTACCACCTTCCTTCCTCTGGCAACTACAAAAAAAAAATAACTCACAACCAAATAACAATGACAATAATGTGATGTAAGAAATGTACATATAACCTGCAGGTGACAAAAATATTATTTATGTGCAAAGTTACAACAGCAAATTTATGATTTACCACCAGCAAATAACAGATCTCTACTTGTATAATTAAGAGTGAAGACAGCGTATACAAATAAAAATTATGTGACCATTACTTTGTGAAAGTGTCTGCCAGAAAGTGTCAGCCAGAAAAAAAATGCGGTGCCCAACTTTAAAAAAACAATTGTCTTTATTCATTTCTTGTTGGCTCCATACAGAGTACATAGTTTCTCCATAACCATATTCTGTCACCTTCCGAACCTCATTCCTGGATGTGTCCGTTCTGTTCTGTTTCTAATTTTAAAAAAGGTAATGCCAGTCCTACAGCAGAAACTGCTGCAGGGGAGTAAGTGTTACAGACTTCACTATACTAGGTCCAGCTTTATGGGGGGGGGGGGGGGGGAATATGACAAGTTCCCACCCTCACTGTCTCTACTTTCTTTAAATTCAAGAGCAGAGTGAGGTATCAATTTACAGCCGGGTCAACTGAAGCGTATCGCAACCAGCTTTTGAAACCAGAACTGATTTTTCCATGTAATCTATGATTATCCCACTGTCTCCTTTATCTGGGTGGTTCCACTCTGAGATGGAACTCTTTGATGTTCCTGACAGCATTAATTGTTTCAGTGTTAGATCTTCCTGTTTTCAGAAAGTGGGGGTCGGAGTGGCTAAGAGGTGTGTCATCCGCCTCGAATTCTAAAGTTACCTGGTTCGATTCCCAGGAGAAGGAATATAATTTATGGAAATTACTTTCAGAACCAGTGGTCCTAATGATGTCATACTCCCTCCTGGTTCTTGGGTAGTGAGATCAGATGCCTAGCCTTCTCAGATAAGGGCGAAATTATAAGACACATGTGAAAGAAGCGCACGTTAAAAATCCCGCTGCAATTGGAAATCATAAAGAGTAGGCCATAGGGCTGTTGCCTTGGCAAAATTTAAATATTAGAATTCTACCCACCACAAAAATATTTATAGAACGTGTGATTCCTATATACACAAATTGGGATTCTTGCCGGTGCTATGCAGTTCATGCACTGTGCTGAGATCCTCCTTGTGTGATCTAAGGGAGGAGATCAGAGCACTGATGGAGGGGTGCGTTGCAATGAAAATAGTCCTTAAAACCAAAACCGTTTTCAGATTCTGTTGTTCTAAGCTACCATTTTAAACTGTCAGGGACTAATCTCTGATACTGAAAACAGTAATTTCCTAGGCACAGTGATTATTTAACCTCTACAGTGGTTGGAGAAACACCGTTTGTCAGTTCGATTCTTCAGTTACGTGCATTTTTACAAACAGTCTTACTGTACTATACTGTTTTGTGCTGTGCTGTTCTGTAGGTAAAGGTAAAGGATCCCGTTACATGCCCATTGAGGCATATTGGGAATATGGTGTTAGGCCCATATTTTCTTGACCTTCGGCACACTAGGGGAGGCTGCATCACTGCAGTCTGGCTGAGGAGTAGGGATCGAAGAGGGAAGGCAAACCCGGTCCCAAAAAATGCAGTGCGGAAGTTGGATGTGTCTGCCAAAAGGCGCAAATACCGCAGCTTCGCTGTAAACAGACACAACGCAACCAACGTCCTTTTCAGGACGAACGAGGAAGAAGAAGAAGACTCTCTATGTGGCTTCAGTCACTGCTAAAATCTGGCACAGATAATAATAAGATCTTTGTAACTGTCTGATAAAAACACCCAATACTCTTTATAAAGGATAAAACAAAATCTAATGTAAAGATAAAAAATGGTACAACAGAAGCACATTTTCAAGTGCAATAAATTAGGAATGGTGATGAACATTGACACAAATTTCAACATTGGATGAAACGATGTTTTTTTAAATTTTGTAGCAGACAACAATTTATACACTTGTCTCAAGCACAGTACAATATTTTACCCAATCTCACTTTACATGCATATCATACACATATGCTCAAAGAATATACAGTGTGCATATAAACTCTTCTAAAAATTCTGTGCAAGGTATATTTTATTAAATGACAAGTTTTCTTTGTAATATCTTATTAACCCAACATTTACATTTCACATCGTAGTCTGATGAAACAGGTTTATAAAATGTATAACGTTAGAGGACTGTCTGAAAAAAAAAACATGGACAGTCAAACTAAGCATTTACAACAACAACAAAAATCCACACAAACAAAAATTCAATATTGATGACATTAATTTAGTTTCATAACGTGAACATACAAATGTCAGTCCTGCTATGGCTTCTTGATCAATTTTATTTGTAATTACACAATTAGACACTGGACATCAATTTCCTTGCAGATTTAGTTAAGGTTGCTCTGTTTTTCCCCTACAAGTCACCATCTCACTTAAATTCTTTGAGATATCTGTCCAAATTAATTTAACAAAATAAAAATAAAAAAGCAATGTTTTCCTGCCTAGTATCTTGATGACATCTTGATTTGTCATGCACCTTGCGGACATAAGACAAATATAAATCATGGAAGATGGACTTAATAATTCTATGATTCTGCTATGACAAAACTGCGAAAAAGTGTAAAATTTTGCAAGGACAAATCTACAAAAAAGATAATAAGTGTGAAGTTCAAACCTGTTCCTAGACTCAAAACCAGAAATACAACTGAAGTATGAAACAGGTATCATTAGCAAAGTCGCCTTAGAATATTAAGAAATTAAGGGGCCGAAGCAACCGCTTGACAGGTACCATCTGAAAACCTCCTGCTATACAGTCCACCGATCAGCTTCCTACATAAGCTCCAGATATGCATTAGATTCGACCAGAAAATACATAAACAAGCAACAAGAAACCTGTTCAATACAAGCAATAATACAGTTATTTAGCTGTAAATAATGTCCCAAATAAACAGGATTAAAACAGAGTACATTTATCGTTTGAAATCAGTAAAACATGATGTCTGTTATATTTACCAAGCTGAAAACAAAATGGCTATATCAGCTCTGGTATAGATCACAACTGCTCTTTATGTACCCATAAATATTCTTACATGCCAGCAAAATATCATATAGTAAAGAAACACAGTGACACACTAATAACACATAGAAACAAGGAACTATGACATGCCAAATAAGGAAACAATGACATGATATAACAAGATACACACAAAAAAGACTGTATACAAAGAATAAATATTATAGTCAGTGTAAATAGAAAAAGTCAAAAATTTCTTTCAGTACCATGCACACATATTTTGAGGCAATCTTCAGTCCCCTTTGTTTATTTCAAAACTGTACCACAAAATATGTCAAGGCCATTTCATTCCCACGGCTGATACAAATTATCCCAGCTGTACCACATGAAACTTAACAAAGGACTCTTCATCCCCTTGGCAATTAAAACTCTACCAAAATCTAACTGTTTAAAAAAACAGAAAACTTGCATTACCTCTGCTCACTCAATTCCAAAGAGCTAAAATCCTTTGAACCTAGCTTGAGTGACAAGTCATATTTATATTTTCTTTGTGATCAAGAAACCTTTGTCCAAAATACTAACCCAAATTTTTTGTTTTTAAATATAGAAGAGTTTATTTTCACAGATCTTTTTTATGTGGGGGTTCTACCCAATGGTCAGCTTTGAATCAAAACTGAAGTTATTCAAAAATGTCATCAGAAACTCTTGTCACACACTTCACTTAAGAAGACTGAGTCTCTGAATTTAAATATAGCTTGGGCCATATTAGGAGTTCATAAATAAGACTTGTGTCACATGGGGATATAAACTCAGATCTAAGCTCTTATCAACTGGGGTCTTACCATTAACTCTTAAAGGATGAGAGGCCAATATTCAGGGCTGATTTCCCCATGCGCTAGTGATGGGACACCAGTTTTCGGTGTCATATCTGAAATGTTTTTTGTTTCATTTTGTTCCAATTTTATTTTGTTTAATACTTATTCAATTTCAATTACAACTATGTATAACATTGGCAAATCTTTAAAAAAGAAAAAGAAAAAAAAAACAAGCATAGAACCAAACAGTAACTCATTAGCTCAGTATGAAAACTCAAAGTGACTGAAAATTCCTGACATAGAACATGGGAAAACAACCATGTCCTTTGAGAGTTAACTCTGCTTGTGCCAACTGGGAATCTTATCCCTAACTTTGTTTGTGCTTACTATTAATGGTTCTTGTCATTAAATGAATCTACGCAAGTGTTCAGGGGGACACCTGACTCAGGGTATGCAAACTACCTGAGGTTTTTCTACACATTTTATGCTGTCAAAAGTTCTTGTCAAAAACATAATTGTGACAATCAACAGTGACTCCTGAAACCGCATATACAACCAAAAGCCTTTGTCAAAACTCACTTGGTGCCAACTATCCCGAGTTTTTGTTAAATATTCAATTTGTGTGAGCTAACAGGAATGAAAATCAAACCTGAGATTGTGTCAAATATAGTGGGTTCTTTTTATGCATTCTGCACATCAACTTTCAGGAACTCTTGTTACGTACATGGACTTTTGCCTAAATGTAGTCTGTACAAACAACCTGTGGCTCCTGTTTAAAATCACTTACAGAAACTATAAGCTCCTGTCAGAGTTTGGGAACCAGCTATCAGGAGCTCTTGTTAATAACAGTATGTGACAACTAACAGAAGTTCTAGCCAAAGCATAGGTGATATACAGACAATTAGGAGCTCTTGTCAACACCTTGGTTGTTCAACTAAATCACTTTTATTATACACCCAGCATTTGTCAAATACGAGGGGCGGTCAAAAAGTAATGCCTCGTAATTTTTTATTTCATTCAATAGGCAAGAAAACAGATAAAATTCACATTGAAATGTAGCCCCAAGTCTGAACTTCAAAAATTTATTTCTCAATGTAGTCTTCGTTATTTGTTACAGTTTTTGTCCATCTTCTCACAAGGGCATGTATCCCCGCACAGTAAAAATGTGTGTCCTTTTTCCTAAACCACTAGCGTACGGCGCGTTTAAGGGTCTCTGTGTCCTCAAAGTGATGTCCGTGAAGATCTTTCAGTGGTCCAAACAGATGGAAGTCAGAAGGTGCAAGATCAGGACTGTAAGGGGGATGTGATAATAATGTCCAGCCAAATTCTGCAATCGCATCAATGGTGCGTTTAGCGGTGTGTGGCGTGGCATTATCGTGCAACAGTAGTGCAGTTCTCTGATCTTTTAATGGGTAAAGTCGCCAAAGATGACCTCTAAGCTTCTTCAAAGTTTCAATATAACGGTCTGCATTCACTGTGTTTCCCTGTTCCAAGAAGTCGAGAAGAATCACACCCTTCTCATCCCAAAACACGGAGGCCATAACTTTCCCTACAGATGGTGAACTTTTGAACTTCTTTCTTGTCGGCAATGTTGTGTGATGCCATTTCATTGACTGCCTCTTGGATTCTGGTTAAAAAAAAAAAACAATGATGTACCCAACGTCGGACAGTGCTAACATCCACTGTTGAATCTCCATAAACATTCTTCAAATGTTCGTAGATGCGAATTGGGGTCTCGCCTTCAGCATTGAGGAATTCTATGACATAACGTTGTTTTAACCGAACGTCTTTGGCAGCCATTTTTAAACTGTTACAGTGGTGCCACCTGTTACTGAAACAGGTTGGTAATGCTACACAGTGCAGAAGAGTGTTTGAGGAATCCTGCTAAATTTACAAATTGCACACCAATGCAGTATTTACATACATAAAAAATAGGAGGCATTACTTTTTGACCTTCCCTCATATAAGAAGTCACCATTGAACTTAAACCAAGCTACCAAGAGTTCTCATCCTACATTTAGCTTGTACAAGTTACGAAAAAAATCTTGTCGAAAACTCACCCTATGCCAAACATTGGTTAATTTGTGCCAAATACTGTGAACCTCCATAGCAACTCAGCTTGTTCTATATTCAGGACCGCATGCAAAAACTCAACTTGTGACGAATACTTAGGACCTTTATCAATATTTGGCCTATAACCAATTTTTGGAAGCCCATGTCAAAAACTCACTTTATGCTAAATACTTACAGCCCTTGTCAAAAACTCACCTTATGCCAACTGTTAGGAGCTCTTGTTAAGACCCAGCTTGTACCAACTATATTGAGCCCTTGCCAAAAATAGCTTGTGAAAAATAACTGGAGCCCTTTTAAAGAATTTCAGCTTGTGTCATATACTGTAAGCCCGTGCGAAAAAACTCAGCATGTGCCAAATACTAGGATCCCTTGTAAGAAAGCTCAGCTTGTGCCAACTATCAAGAGCTCTTATCATATATTCAACTTCCGTCAAATGTCGGGATCTGTTGTCATGGTCTAGGCTGTGCGAGCTAAATAGAGTTTGTGTTACATACACCATTAGCACTCATAAATTTTGAGACTCCCTTCTTATCAGGTAGGGTACTTGCATGTCTGCTTGAATTGTCAGTTGCAGACCTAATTATTGGCAACCTGGTTAGTGCGAAAGAATATAAGCCAGACGATACTGATATGTAGGGTCAGGAGCATCCCGTTGTTGTCAACTACCGGGGGGGAGGGGGGGCCTTTTCTGTGTACTCATTATACACAATTAGAAATATATAAAGACTTTACTTTATATATATATATGTACACACATATATATATACGTATGTACACATAACACTGGCATTTGTTGAAAATCTACCAATGAGTATAATGCTCTGACATAAAAAAATTAAAATGTATATTTGATTATTATGACCTCAGTTTATGGCACAAACTACATCAGTTTACTGAAAGAATTCATGATGTGATGCAGCAAAAAACAGTACAATGGCATAAACAAATGACATAAGATGGAGCAAGCACTGATAAGTTCATCTGGTTAGGGAACTTGAGGGGGGGGGGGGTAAAAAAACTGTTTTCTCTACAGTCAGCCTGCCACAGAAAGGACGTGAATCATGGTTTATTCATGCAGAAAAGATGTTTTGTCAATGATGATTTTGGTAGACATAGGTGGTGCTGAAGTTATTACTTACTGATATAATCTGGCCATAACAAATGATAGTAACGATATTACTGATGATTCTGATAGACAGGATATTACACGATTTATGAAAGTAAGTTTGTAACTGATAAAACATTTACGCAGACAGTAAATAATTAATGATTTATGAATGCGATGGGTGCTGATGATCATTTAGGTCAGTGTTTCACAAACATTTTTGGGTCACAGCCCCCTTCCATGTTTCAGCAATGCACAACAAAAGCTATAAATAACAGCATTGGTTATCCACTTGGCTCTACTGAAACTTTTCTCTTGTTTATTAACTTATCATGGATACGACTTTATGACTAGCTCTGCTAAATACCAAAACAATAAATTCTGCAAAAAAAGCAAAGTTGGCTTTTTAAACATCTGTAGATATCTTATTTCATCAGTTGCCAGCGAAAAGTACATTCGGACACACCTTGTCAGTGGACACTCACCCATATTAAACTGGTAAACACTATTTAGCACTGGTTGTCACCTTCCCTTAGATGCTGATTAAATTTTAGTGAGCTGACCACATCCTTCGTTATTAGCTTCTCTTTCTTCGTAGTTCCCCGAATGGACAATAAGGGCTTTGTTATCCTTCACAACCGCTTTCGCAGTAGACGATTACATTACAATTTATGATCAGCGATGGTTACCTGAGCTCAGGATTGTAGGCACAACTATGCCTTGCTTAAATTATCCTAGTAATTCAACCACTGTGCTACATATCTTTCCTATCTCATCACTGCCTTACTGATGTTCTCTCTCAAATCCACAACTTTGTTTTGTTTTTTTCACTAACACGGCTACGTAATATTTGAATAGGACAACGCTGTTCATTACTAAATATTCCCCGCACCACATGACAAGCTTCTCGTACCTTCTGGAATGCATACACCACATTGGGAACCTCAGCTATAAAGTGCATGAGAACCTGGGATGAGCGAAGTTAGGAAGGAGCAGTTAGTTTGGGTTTTTCTCAGGCAATGTTCATCTTTTAAGCCGTTATGCCAGGGCCCTGTATAATCAGAATGCCTTTGCATGCAAATGTTAGATTGGATAATATTGTTGAATTTAGTATATCAAATCCTCGACCCCCCCGCAACCAAATTTTCCCTTATCGCCCCCTTGGAACCTTCCAATGCGCCCAGGGGGTGGTACCGCCCACTTTGGAAACCACTGATTTAGGTAAACACTACAAAGCATTTATATAAGGGTGTTACTGGAAATTGAGGACCTAAAGATGTAGCTGATGATTTACCCACGAAGAATGAAAATGATCGATCTACTCCAAAGTAAGTATATACAACTACTTGTATATAAGTATATTACATAGTTCTATATGTCAACGCTCTTCATTTCTATCTTTTTCTTTTCTTGTTTGTTTGTTTTTGTTGGTCCGATGTTTCTCTTAATTTTTGTTCAGTGGCAAAAATGTATTTGTCAAGGTTTCATTGTGAAAAAACACTTGGTAGATATTCACGTAACCCTCCCTACGTTTCCAAAATCAGCTCTGAACCATATTTTAGGGGAAAAAATTTAATATAAAGACGGCACTTAAAAGAAAAAAATTAGTGCAACAACAGGTAGCAAGAAAAAAGCTAACTGCATTAAATAACTGTCTACTTAGTGACTTCAGAACATTATCAAGCAGTGAGAATTTGAACATCTAGGTAAATGATTCCCCCATCAATATGGCAGGACAGTAACCCATCCTTGCCGGTGATACAGAGTTCGTGCACTGTGCTGAAATCCTCCTTATGTGATCTAAGGGAGGAGAATGGAGCACTTATGGAGTCGCCTGTGTGCAATGACGATGGTGTTTAAAACCAAACCAAACTCATCAAGAAATTAGGGCAACAAATTATGGTGTGCAATTTGTCTCATGTCCTGAGGATGGCACCATTTCTCCTGTATTCAGTTTCTTCTTTTTCATTTTCTTCCACCTTTTACCTTCCATTGAACAAGTTAGCCCACAGACACCACACACACAGACACATGGAAACTGTAATTAACAAAAAACACACTTATAAAGACTAAAGACAGATGACTGAATTTAAAAAAAAAATACCTCTGTCATGAATCAAACGCAGAAGGTTCACTTGGAAGGCAACCATTCTAACCACTAACATACCTTGGTATGTGTGGTTTTTTAAAAATACAACTATGTTAATAAATTCGCCATACCTAAGAAAAGTGAGCAAGATGAATGTATTCTTAGTCACACAATGGTGGAAATGGAAATATTTATTAAACAAATGTCCAAAAACAGTGACTTCTTTCAAACGCATGCACGTTGTCCTGTAAGTGCACTAGAAGTAAAAAGGAGAATATTTACACTAATTTCTAGTTGTTAAGGGAAGTAATTATTTACCCTCAATTAGATCAAGGGGTGTAACTGTTTGCCCTTCATTTGGATCTGGATTTTTCAATGGCTGCCTCCTTCAGTGTTGGGTTAGTTTGCTGACATACTAAGACAATTATTATTGTTAGATATTATGAAATAAATATAGTACTTCATTCTAAGATTTGTCTTACCATGATCTAGACCAGTGTTTCTCAACGGGGGCGGTACCGCCCCCTGGGGCGTTTGATGGGTCGCAACGATTGGGGGTTGCTACTTCCATTCAGGAGGGCGTTGTGTACATTTTTACAAGAATCAATATGAAACTATTACAAAAGATATTCCCCTTAGCATAGCTTGTAACACGATAGTTTTTATTTGCCCTGCGTCCCATGGAGTGTTTCAAGGATTCCAAATACAAAATTTTAGTACCTGGGATGTTACCATTGTCAGGAGACAGTAGGCGGAGATTTACTTCCCTTCAACACTCGAAACATTCGTTAGCCTCTCGGCACACCCAAGCTAACCTTCTCTCTCCACATATTTTCTTCTGGAAACACATTCCCGTCAAACATTGATTAGCCTGTGAACACATCACAGCCTCTTCCCTACTCTGTCCACTTCCACAGCACGACTCCCTCCCAAAACATTCCCCGCACCATCATGTGTCCCACATGTGCCTGCCAAAAAACGAACTTGTGGTGTATATAATTCCGTACTTAAACACATATTTAATATAAATATGCTTTTACAAATGTGCTTTCTCTTTTTCTTTATATTATAAGAAAAGATAACTCATTAACTGCATTGCTTTTTTAAACGTATGGTGGAATATATGGTTATGTGTGTGTGTGTGTGTGTATACACGATAAAGAGCAAGGGGTGTTATGGGGGGGGGGGGCTTTTAAAAATATTAGTTGTCAAAAGGGGCCGTTGCTACTATCAGGGTTGAGAAACACTGACCTAGACACAGAGGTTGTCAAAATAATTAATAAAATAATATGCATCTGTGTTATGTAAACCCGAAGGCAAAATAGACAAACTAACAACTATTCTTAAATGGAAGTATATAAAAAGTTATGAACCAAATTTCTCCAGTAAGTGTAAATAAGGTATAGTAATTATTCTAAATTAGGTGCAGTAATTTAGCTGCAAAAGACCATGAGACTAGAGGGGTATACTTTTGCCACGTCCAACATGTCAGTTAATTTGACTGTCGTGTCTACAGTGGACATTGACAGTCACGACCTGTCTGTGAAGTCTGATCACTTTTCTCTTTGGTAAGGTGTCTTCTTCTGTAGAAAAGGTGTCTTCTTATCTGTGCCTTTCAGCTCCAAGAAGAGCAAAGGTCTGCAAAAAGATTTCTCCATGATGTCCAGTCCTAGGCAATTGGCTCCAGTTGTGTGTGTGTGCTCTGTTCCTGTAGTCTTTCTCCATTACTTTGACCCATATGTTTTAAGATCTCCCTTAAACTCTCCTAATCTGGGGCAAAGGGAGGCTAGGTGTGCCTAAATAAGTTTCCAATTGTTTATGTTCACAGAATGCTTTTATATATTCAAGTACATTCAGGGTTATGAACCTTTGACATCTTTCAAAGTGTAAGAAAGTGTTTATACCATGTGATTTGAGTAAACATACAAACTAGCATTCTCATCTTGAATAATAAAATCCAATAACAAAGCAGACAGAACTCTGATACAGAACAATACACCAAATTCGTAATAAACAAATGACATAATAATTAGCCACCCAGGTATATAATCAATATCAGAGAAGATAATGTCAAGGGGAATGACAATCAATGATGAATGTTCAGTCACAAAAAGCAACATCTTTGAGTCAACATAATGTTGCATTTGATCAACTTTCGTTAGAGTGGGATCATTTCTCTATTTAATCACAACACAGTTACCATCAACTAATGCAATGCTGAAATCGCTTGAAAAAAATGACCTTTTGAAAATATTGTATCACTTCCCCACAGCCATTTTCAGGAAACAATGTCGGTGATCAAAAAATGTGAAATGGGTCACAACAACAAATTTTTTTTGTTTCGGGTGAAATTAAATGACAGAAATGAAACAGTGACATTCACTTCTTCTTTAAGTTACTCGATGTTGTAGATCTCATATACGCCCCTCCTGCTGTTCCTACTCCTGAAGTTAAGTTTGTCAACGATCCTCCAAGTCCAGGCAGACTTCGTCGGTGCAAAGGGTTAGCTCCTTTCTTGGAGTTCTTCCTTTTCTTGTCCCAGGCTAGCTTACTGGGTTGCACAAACACACCATGACGTGCACGGCACTGGAAGTAGCGCACTCCTTTCACTGCACCATCATTCTTCCCTGTAAAAACAAAAAGACATTAACTAATTTCCAAAATGCTGAATATAATAATTGACGGGATGACATAATACAAAGTCAGTATAAAACAAACACTTAATGTTTCAAAGAAGGCTCTCCATGAAATGAATTTTGTATGAGTTTCTTCTTCTTCTTTGGTCCTTAGTCACTGACTGGCAAAGCAATAAGTGGCCATCACGCCTGATGGCATCTTGTAAGGCAGCAACAAACTGTGTTCACTTTGCTTGTGCTGGCATCCATCCTTTATGTGGTGCCCCAGCTCAGGTTCATGCTTTGCATTTCTGCTTTCACAGTTCTCTGCCATGTTACTTTTGGCCGACCTCTCTTTCGCTTTCCTTCTAAAGTCCATAGCATGGCAGTTCTGAAGATGACGTCAGGGTCTCTTCTGTCGCCAACCCAATTTTAGCACCCATCCGTTATGACAGCGTGCATGTCTTCTTGGTGGCTTTGAATCAGCAGTTCTTGATAGGTGATGGTGATGGGCCACAAAATTCAAAGAATTTTCCTTAGTATGGAAAGAGGACATTTTGGACATTTCCTTTTCTGCAACTCTCCAGCCTTTTGCACCGTACAGGAGTACAGAAATTATGCAACTCTCATATATTGTTAATTTAGTGTTTGTACTGTACACAAAGTCAGTATAAAACAAACATTTACTGTTTTAAAGAAGGCTTTCTATGAAATGAATTTTGTATGAGTTTTACAGGAGCTGCGGTAGCATAGTGGTTAGTGCACTGGCTTCCTAGCGCAGTGGTCCATGGTTCGATCCCCAGATGAGGTGGGATTTTTTTAGGACACAAACGGCTCCTGGGTCGACCCAGCCCCAAATGGGTACCAGAGCAACTCTGGGAAGGTTAAGGCGGCCGGCGTGATCCTGACCACATCACCCCTAGTGTGCTGATGGTCAAGAAAATATGGGCCTAACACCATATTCCCAATATTCCCTCAATGGGCGTGTAATGGGATCCTTTACCTTTTTTTTTTACCTTTACGGGCATAAAATGACATTTCACCAAATATTTTATTACGGTACATTAATTTATTTCACCATTGCAAGGTTTTTGTGAGATCTTTCTTGAAATACCAATAATCCAAAATGGAAACCTATCTTCTTCTTTGTTCACCCTCAGATGTCAACTTGAATAAGTTCAAAGAAAGCAGTGGTCAGCCTGAGGCTGTTGATATCTCCGTAGATTTTCTCCAGGAATGGTACTGGTGATGGCCATATGCGTTTTCTCTGTTCCTCATATGTTGGGCACCTTTGAAGCAGATGTTCGGCAGTCATTTTATCAGTGCCACAGTCACACTCATCAGTAGTTCCTATCTCTAATTTGTTGAATAGATGGTATCTCAATCTGTTATGACCTGTGCGAAGACTGAAGATTACAACTTGTTCACTTCTAAACCTACTACTACATCTGACAGACTCAAACTTGTTTTAACTTTCCACCCTCACTGTTTTGCGGTGAAAAAAATTATGTTCCGTCATCTGCCTATTCTCCACTCCGATCCTGATACCAGAGAGTTGTTTCGTGATACCCCTTTGTTGGCATATCGTAAGGATAAGAATTTTAGGGATATTCTTGTGTATAGTCGCTTGAGACAAACTAATCCTTCTCACTTTGGTACTAAACCGTGCCAACGCCGCATATGTAAGACCTGTCCTTTTGTACTCCAAACGCAGTCAGTCTCCTTTCCGAACGGTAAATTTGCCATTGGGGAGTCTTTCACGTGCGAATCCAGAAACCTGATTTATGCTATCATCTGCAAGAGGTGTGGCATGACCTATATTGGTGAAACTGGCAGACGTTTGGCAGACAGGTTTCGGGAGCACTTGAATGACATCCATCATGGCAAACATTTACCGGTGGCCCTTCACTTCAACAGCCCTGACCATTCAGGCAACTCTGACATTCATGTCACTGCCCTCCGTTATGTATTGGCGACGACCAAACTCGCTTCTCGTTGGAGAATCATCTCATTTTTCAAATGGGTGTTCTAGCTCCTGCTGGCATTAATGTCCAGCATCATTTTGCATAATTCTGGTGGCTTCTGTCGTTATTTCCTATCTATCCTTGTTTTTGCTTTGGTTCATTTCGTTTCCTCAATTATCTGTTCTTAGCTGTCACTAGCTCCTACGTCACTTCCACATGACACATTATTTTTTTCAGCCATTTTGAATGTTTCTTTCTTGGATCCAGCTAAGTGATTTTTTACTCATTTTAATAGTGTTCTTCATTTCTGTCTTCGTTTCGTTGATTATTTACTTTCTTGTTTCGACATGTCTTTCTGGTTTCACGATTTTCTTGCATTATTACTGTTATCGTTTCGCTCATCACCGTGGTTTCATCTGCTTGTATCGCTCATTTGAAGTTTTCCTCATCATCATAGATCTTTGTAGTACCTATATGTAGTTCTTGTCCTTGTCACCTGTTCGTAACTGTGGCTGACGAAGGGTAAAACCCGAAACGTCCCTTGTCTCATGTGTACCGTTTACGTGTAAAACTGATTTCATACCATATTATTTTTTAATTTATATACTTGTTCACTTCTGTTGAGCTTGTAATATGGATCATTTTTTTAATGGCCTGGATGCTCTGCTTCCCACTTGTGCCTGTATCTGCGCTTGATGAAACTCTTGGCCTCCTCATAAGTTATATTTGTGTCAAGTTGAGGAAGCTTTCCCCCTTCCTTTGCCAATCTGTCAGCCTCTTCATTTCCAATGCCGCAGTGAGAAGGGATCCATTGTATCACGACTCTTTTGTATTGCTGACATAGTCTGTGAAGTGTTACTCTCAGGTCATCCTGTTCAGCATTACTTTGACTTTTCAGCATTGTAATTACTGACATCTCATATGAGAAGATAACTACTGGTCTCTCTGAGCTTTCTTCTGTCATTAGGATTTCTGCTGCAGTTTTTAGGGCCTCTGCCTCTGTTCTGAAGTTACTTGAAAATTTCCCTGTTGCGACTGCTATCTTTTTTTGTGTGCCATTGCTTAAGCCAGTCAAGCGGCGGTCAAAGGTAATGCCTAGGTAGTTTGGGTTTTCATCCAGATGTAGATTGTTCCCATTTAGCACCAATTTGGATCTCTGTGGTTTGTTTGAGAGAGAAAGCACTGTGTATGATGTTTTCCCTTAATTTATCTTTACTAGCCATGCCTTAGCCCACTCCTCCAATGATGTTAGGGGTTGCTGCATCCGAATGCTTGCCGTAGCGATATATTCCTCTGAGATCCACAGAGGTTAAGTCGTCTGCAAAGGAAGCAATGTGGGTTCTTCTTGGAATATTCTCTGATATGTCATTTATATATGCAAGGAACAACGTGGGTGACAGGACTCCCCCTTGGGGAACACCCTGCTCTAATACCATCTTCCTACTGGTCTGTCCTTGTAGTTGGACTCTGGCAGTTCTATTCTCAAGATAGTGGCTGATGCATTTGAACATTCTCCCACACACTTCACTTCTTTGCAGCTTGACTTTCAGTCCTTCTTTCCACACTTTGTCAAATGCTTTTTCTAAGTCAACCCAAACCACCAGTGTGCTTTTTCTCCAGGAAAGCATCCTCAATTTTCTGTTATATAAGTGATCTGATCTTCAGTGGATCTGTGTTTTCTGAATCCTGCTTCCTGTGGGGCTAAGAGATGTTTAAACCCATGAAAGATGTCATACTTGCCACTATCAGCAGACAGCAGATATTATTTTCCTTTCTGCCGCTCATAAAGCACATAGCTACCACCGTAGTTGTGCCCCTTACAGGAAGCCAGCATCCTAGCATTCATGTCCTCTTGCAGCAGTGGTTTCTGTAGCAATTATTTTACATGACGAGGCTGCAAGAAGTATAAAAATACACTAACAAAAAAGAGGTTACCTTCGGGCTGGTCTAGCTCCACACCAATCCATACTCCACTGGCAAACTGGACATTGCCTACAAATCTCACTATGCCAGGCTTTAGGAGACCCTTTGAAGACGTGACCGTCACACTTTCACCCTCCTGAATCCAAGCTGGAATTGGACCCTCGTGCAGTCTGTCAAGGTCAGCCCGGCTTCCAAATGAGCATTCGCTCATGGCATCCTCATTCACTGATGATATGATGCGCAACAAGAAAATGTCAGTCTATGATATTAGGTATTACTCACGGGAAAGTTTCTAAGACCTGGCAGTTAGCTCCATAATTGTATTAGATCTATCAGATATCAAATAATTACTGCGTGTCTCACCATAAAAAGATGCATATAATTTCATTTAGATTTTTTGGGACAAAAATAATAATACACAAGAGGAATTTACTGATTACAATGCATATGTAATGTTGCATTTATCCTTTTAAAACCAAAGAATTTTATGGCACATATCACAAAACTTTGAATTCTTTTCAAATAAAAGCATTTTATTACACATAGGTTCAATAGCCATCTAAACCGCATCAACTTTTAGCACCTACCCATGTGTAGACACTGCTCTCATCCTTATGAAACAACCAGGCACCTCCTCATGAAGTGTCCATCACTCACAAATGCCAGGGAAAAAAACTATTACAGATACCTCTGACAATCCCCAACTGACTATACGAACCTTGAAACAAGAAAACCTGCACTTTTCTAAGAATGGTATTGGGCTGCCAAGAGTAGACATGCTCAGCAGCTATAGGATCTCGACAACAACAACAACAACATTACACACAGGTTTGGTTTATGGTACCCAGAATATTTTAATCATCAGAAAGTTTAAATACAAAAGCATTATTTTAATTCATCTTTGAAGGACAATAAGAGTATGTGGCTTGAAAAAAAAGCAAGTTTTTATTCATAATCAAAACCCAGTTATCTTTCATAATCAAAACCCAGTTACCTTTCATAATCAAAACCTAGTAATCTTTCATAATCAAAACCCAGTAATCTAACACTGCTGTCATCCTCAACATAATGATTATCATACTCCTTATCCTCTCGGTCAGTGCTGTTGTTATTCTCATGAAACAGAATATCGTCTTCTATGCCATCCAAGGCGTTACCGGTGCCAACTTCTTACTTCACAACTGTTTCCATCTTTACTGCATCTTACTAATTTTTTACCCATTGGTGTACCAGAGAAATTCCCAAAGTCAAATTTTCTGGAAATTTTCTTTTAACGTTTTGAACATTTTAGCTGGAGTTTCATAAACTTACTGATATACTATAAAATCATTGAGGAGTCAAACGATAACTGCATGTTTGTTTATTTATGATAGCCATGACCATCATCTTTTAACACTTAGGGTGATTTTTTTTTTTTTTGGTTGATAGATTTCTGGAGGAATAAGTACATCTTACATTGCAGGAAATACTGTACTTATATGATTGTGTTATCTACAAAATAGTTACTTATAATAACGTAGAACCTATGAAATTGTTACAGTATGATCAGATTATTTATGAAACAGTTACCTTTATAACTGTATTAATTCTGAATACGCGTATGTGTATAATTAAATTACCTGAGAAGAATAATGTTACATAAAAGCTTGTCCCAGAAAATTAGGTCAGATGAAGAAATCGTGGCAGAAACTCGCTAAATTAACTGATAAAATTGTTTCCACTATTTACTAAGATTATTATGAGAATTAATGCAATAAACGAAAGCCAGATAGCAATGGGAGATTTATATATATATATCCCTACAAGATGTTGTATCATACATATACATACCTGTCAACCTGTACGAATTTTTCGCACAATGTACGGATTTTTGATACTTTTAGCAGTGTACGGCCGTACAGACTCGTTGTAAGGATTTTTCTCCCCCTCCCCAAAAAAAAAGAAAAAAAAAAAAGTTTTTTTTTTTTAAATTCTAAAAATATTTTCCAACTCAAGTTTTTTTAAATTTTAAATCAGAAAATATTTTCTAGCCCAGGTTTTTTTTATTTGTAACCAATTTTTTTAATTTTTAATTCCGGAAATCTCGGCGTTCGTTGTTAAACTGAGAGACTCCCAGCAACCAATCAAATCCTTTGGCACTCCTCCGAATACCGGTCCCAGATGACTCAATACGGTTTGTGTTAGAAAATATCCCTTACAGGGCCTTATTTTGACATATAATAAAAAATATACGAGTAGAAATGAATGGGAAACTACTCTTGAAACACAGAAATTGCCAAAAAGGAACTTTTGGCGCCCGGTGAAGTGAAGTGAAGTCAATACGTATTAATAATGTTAGAAGGTTATATGTTGAAATTTTCGCACAAAAGTTGTAAATACTGCCCGAAAACATGTTGTTTGTGACTATAGCGCTACTTAAACTCTGCTAAATAAGAATGAAACTTTCCACGACTAGTGCCGCCTTGGTAACGTTGTTTCCTCTTCGCTTGCATCCATACACCTTCAATAGTTTGGGTGTGAATTTCACTGTGTACAGGGTCAACAAAATTATTAGCATGAACAACAACCGTATGATCATAGATGCCATGGTTTAGTCGACCAACGTTGTTGAGTATTAAAATGTAATTTTAGATTTTTGTTCCCCATTTAATGTCGCCCCTGAACCGGCATTACCAAATGAGGCCCTGTAAGGGATATTTTCTAACACAAACCGTATTGAGTCATTTGGGACCGGTATTCGGAGGATTGCCAATCCTTTTATACCCAAGAATTCGGCAAACACTTCGAATTCGGCCTCAAACGCTTTCGGTTTTTGGCGTGACATCACGTATTTTTAAAGTTACCTGTTATCAACAACGCCATTTTGTTTAAAAAAGCTAAGTACTTATAACTTGGTTAAATATTGCTGTTGTTTTGCTTTGTTGCAATTTAATCGCGGCCTTAATCTTTCCAGTTAGACCTACATCTTGCCCCTCAATATATTTCTGATAAATTGTCATAATATTCTGTGTGGGCCCTACATAACTAGAAAAAAAAAGTTTCTTTGCATTGAGTAGGCCTACTTTATTCCAGCGCTCGAGATTAGCTGCTTTATTTTTTAATAAAGTGGCAACTGTTATCACTTTAAGCTACCAACTCGTAAATAACAATTTTGTAAATTTTTGGTGGTACGTTTTTTCTTCCTAGATTTGATATTCTTTTCATAATTTTGTTTATTTTTTGCTGTTAGCCGTTTGCTTTGTTTGTTGTATTTTTTAATCATTCTCTTCGTCTACAAAGATTATTAGTTGAAATATTTCATCCACTGAATGATGGTTGAGCCTAATTCAAAGAAACAAAAGCTTGCAGGTCATGGTAAGTTTCAGGTCGAATTCTGTGCAGACTTTAAGCCCACAAATGCAATTCTGCAAAGTGCTAAAAGTGCATGTGTTGATTATAATACAAAACACTGTACATCGAAAGAACAGTGTACATCATGATCTTACTTACTTAGTCGTTCCCCTTCTACCGTGAGGTGTAGAGGTTTGGAAGAGAGAGCGCCAGACTATCCTATCGGCTGTCTTCCTCCTGGCCTGGTTCCATTCTAGTCCTCGATCCTTCAAAGATTGTCTAATGTTGTCCTCCCAGCGGACTCTGGGTCGTCCTCGGGGTCTGGATCCTTGGCTCTTTGTTTCCCATGCTTGTCGTGGTATCCGATCTTCTCCCATTCTGCAGACATGGCCAAACCATCTTAATTGGGACTGTTCTACTTGGGTCTGCAGGGGGTAGGATTTTAGGCCTTGACGTATCGTCTGGTTGCGTACCATGTCTCTTCTTGTTACTTCAACCACCTTCCTCAGATACCTCATTTCTGAGGTTTGGATCTGGCTTTTATGGGTTGTAGTCATTGCCCATGACTCGCATCCGTATGTCAAGACTGGGACAAAGGTGGAGCGGTATACAGCCATCTTCGTTTTCTTACCAACCTCTCTCTTGCTGAGGAATCCTCGATTTATGGCCTGAAAAAGTCTCCCAGCTGCTGCTTTTCGAGTGGCCAACTCTTCTTTGATGCCTCCCTTTCGGTCTATAATAGCTCCGAGGTATTTAAAGTGGTCGACCTGCTCCAGGACCTGTTCTCCCAGCTTAATCTGATGTTTTATTTCTTCTCGTGATATCACCATGGATTTTGTTTTAGAGCTGCTTATGACCATCCCTCTCTTCTCCAGCTCTTCCTTCCAGACTTGCAGGTTGGATTGGAGATGCGCCTCTGATTTAGCAATCAGGGCGAACATCATGATCACTAAGTTTTTTATATGTAAAGAACAGTTTGAGACTATTAGCATGTTTTATATCACAATAATTCAAATGCTAATAGATTTGTATATGTCATTTCTCATTTTAAAACTGTATTGCGTATAATTTATTAATATATTTTTTGCGTAAGGATTTTTGGGTGTTTGTAAGGATTTTTTTGGTCCGGCGTACAGATTTTTGTCTCAGGAGGTTGACAGGTATGCATATATCTCTGCAGCAATGTAGATAAATTTGAAGAAACAGATAAGTATATCAAAATAAAACTATAAAAGACAAGATGAGCTTTCACTGTACTAGGAAATATATGGCAATCAAATCCAACACACGAACCGTCAACTCAAATGTCAAGTCAGTCCTATTGTATGGCTCTGAAACATGGCAAACAACAAAACTGACAACTAGAAAGATACAGACTTTCATAAATGGGTGACAATACAGAATAGACAAATTGAAGTGGTATGATATGATCACTAAAGTGGAAACTGCTGATATAGAACCAGACAAACACCCTTGGAACAAGAGGTGAGGAGAAGACGCAGGTTGTGCATAGGGCAAGCATTAAGAAAACCTGCTAGTAGCATGACAAGGCAGTCCCTGTACTGGGAACCCAAGGGAAAGAGAAATAGAGGGTGATCAAAAAACATACGGAGAAGAGAACTTGAGGCAGACGTGAAAACAATAAAGAAAATACCAAGAAGAAAAAAAAAGCTGGACAAAAGGTTTCAATGAAGCCGTCAGGAGGAAAAGGTACTTCATCAAACAGACTACACATAACTCTCAAAAAAAAGCTACTAGAAGTTTCCACGACGTATACTTGCAGGTGTTCAGGATTTACATAAAGTAAGAACTGTGGTCAACAAACTTGAGGTGGAAAACTTTGGCAGATAGTGAAATGGGAGGTATACTAACACAGCAGAGATGGAGAACAAGAAGACATAAATGGTGAACGAGCAGAAGAAAGGAAAAATGATTATTACCAGATAAATGTTCCTCCGAGCTGTTCCTGTCCATACAGTAACCACCTTCCTGCCAGGCCCTGGTCATCATCTCTACTTGGGGAGACACAACCATAGACATTGGACGAGATCGAATCCCAGAGCTCTTCCGCTTGTTGCTGTTCATAACCTTTTTGTCACCTTGAGTTTTATCTCCCTTTTCACTGTGAATTTTATCTCCCTTGTTCTGAGCAGATAGTGATGAAAATGACGAGGCCTTAACTGTGTTGTTTTTATTCTCTGCATTGTTATCTTTGTGTGGGTCAGCAATTATGCTGGGTGATTTTACCACAGCTGTTTTTCCATCACCTTGACTAGGCTTTGGACTGGCTATTGGCTTTTGGACAGTGTGGCTTTTCACTTCTGGCTCGGGGAATTTTGTACTGCCGGCTATCTCAGCATCTTCGTCTTCTTCCTCATCTTCCTCACCTAGCTTCTCCAGCTCCTCCATTGCATTCACACTATAGGGATCACTATCCCCCTCTACACTGCAGTTTTCATTGTACTGCACATGTTCTCCTTTGTTCTTCAGGCCTTCAACAATTGTTAGATCATCATCTCCAGCACCTGGTTCACCTTTCCCCTCTTCCTTGCCACCATCATTCTCTTCATCGAAAGTTGTTTGTTCAGGGGCATCAGGAGGATTCTGTGCTGGGGAAGAGATTATGCTTTGCTCTTCAGCACTGCTGGCACTGACATCTGACTTGGTCACAATGTCAGAGACTCCACCTTTTCCATCCTGATCAATGGCTACATTCTTCTCTTCGCCTTGCCTGGGATGACCTTCACTGAGATCATCACCATCTATGTTCTGCAATGCACAATTCTGACGATTGTTTTCTATGATTTCCTCAATACTCTTGATGCTGGCCGAGTCCTCTGAGGACAAAGTCAGTGTTGAGACGGCTTGGGATCCATAACCGCTGGACGTCATGCTGGGAGTGTAGCCTATCAGAAGGGAATCAATGGATGGTTATTGCAACATATACAAACTAGCAAAATGCGGATGAAGCAAATTTGAAATTCATTTGTTACCCTTCATCTCCCACAGGAGCATAGGCCTTCAACAAATTCATACCAAGTCCTCATGTCCCGAGCCATCCGCTTAAGGTCTTACCATGTCTTTCTCATCCCTTCCATTTGTGTCTCAAGTTCTTTTCTCCATGTGTTTTTCAATTTCCCTATACCTCTTACCCTGAGGATTCCAAAACAAGGCCTGCTGTAGAGTACTACTCAAAGATTTCCTCAATGTGTATCCTATCCTATCCATCCATCGCCAGCACTTTCTTCTATCTCATGTCCCATTGGCACTTGTCTGGTTCTTGTCACCAGTACCACATTAGTGATCCTGTCATACCATTTCAATCCTTCTATTCTACACTAGCACCCATTTATGTAAGAAGTGTAACATAGCACATTAATAAGAATTTTTACGGTAAAAGAAAGTCCCTGTTCCAGTAGCAGGCCAGCAGTATTGTCCAGGCCTAGCCCTTATCAGGGCTACATCAGGTCAGCTGAGAGATACTAGTAGTTCTCTTCAGGTCTTGGTATTTATCAAGGAGGCACAGGTGTTCAGACACATAGTTCTCTTTTTTTTTCCTTTGATTGGCAAACATGCTCTGATATAACCAAAGGACTTTATCTATGGCTGAAAAGATCATGCCTTGCCATAGGGAAGGCAAAGATCTCAAAAGGGGGGGAACACACACAATAATCTGTTGCATCAAATAGGAATACTTGCTCTGATTTTCTTTTTTCCCCCTCAACCATCTCAGTTGCACATATAAGGAAGCCAAGGGATATAAATGATTCATGACTGAATGAAATGATTTAGGCAAATAACTTATTCATGCATGCATTTTAAATCAATCAGTCATACTGACCTTTCAGGTGACCATCAGACAAGCTGTCTCCTGTGGAGGATGGGGTCATACTGACAGGAAGTCTGCCTCCTTTGGAAGTCTGCTGGGACTGGCTTGACTCAAATTCCTGATATTCGTCAGAGTCAACGCTGTGAGAATCAGCTTCTGGGTCAAGGCGTCTTCGGACAGCGGTCTTGTGGCCAGTGTTATCGTCTTCATCAAGGTCCTATGAACATCAATTAAGAAACATTTTGACACACACTAAAAGCCTTGTGTATGGTTCTGACATGTGGAGAACAATAATCCAGAAGTTAGACTTTTATAAATGGGTGCTTGCAAGGAGGAGCTGCAATGGTATGATAAGATGACCAACATGGAACTGATGAGAACCAGATAAGTACCAGTGGAACAAGACATGAGATGAGACGGCAACGCTGGGAATGAGTTTGACCCACACTGTTCTGGAATAACCAGGGTAAGAGATGTAGAGACAGACCAAAGAGCACATGGAGAAGAAAACTGGAGACAGAAATGAAAATGGTGAGGAAGAAATGAAAAGATCTTGAGCTGATGGCAAGTGACAGGTGGGCTTCACATGTGTTTGATGAAGGACTTTGCTCATTGGGGAGCTAAAGGTATTAATTGATTGATTGACTGAATAGAAAAATGAAACCCATTGATAGCATTACAAGGTAGTCCTTGTTCTGGAATCCACAGGGTTAAAGAAGTACAGGGAGACTGAAAAAAACACACGGAGAAGAGAACTGGAGACAAAAATAACAGGGATGAGGAAGACACACAAAAATCTGGAACTGATGGCATGTGACAGGAGGAATCAGCATGTGACAGGAGGAATCGGCATGTGACAGGAGGAATCAGCATGTGACAGGAGGAATCGGCATGTGACAGGAGGAATCAGCATGTGACAGGAGGAATCGGCATGTGACAGGAGGAATCAGCATGTGACAGGAGGAATCAGCATGTGACAGGAGGAATCGGCATGTGACAGGAGGAATCAGCATGTGACAGGAGGAATCGGCATGGGACAGGAGGAATCAGCATGTGTCTGTTGAAGGCTTATGCTCCTTGGGGAGTTGAAGGACAATGATGATAATGATGAAGTTTTCTTTCTATCATCTCAAGGTTTTTAACACACTTTTTATCTATCATCTCAAGATTTTTAACACTTTCTATCCATCATCTCAAGATTTTTAACACACTTTTTATCTATCATCTCAAGATTTTTAACACACTTTCTATCTATCATCTCAAGATTTTTAACACACTTTTTAATCTATCATCTCAAGATTTTTAACACACTTTCTATCCATCATCGCAAGACTTTTTAACACTTTTTATCTATCAATACAAGATTTTTAACACACTTTGTATCCATCATCTCAAGACTTTTTAACACTTTTTATCTATCATCTCAAGATTTTTAACACACTTTTTATCTATCATCTCAAGATTTTTAACACACTTTTTATCTATCATCTCAAGATTTTTAACACACTTTTTATATCATCTCAAGATTTTAAACACTTTCTATCCATCATCTCAAGATTTTTAACACACTTTTTATCTATCATCTCAAGATTTTTAACACACTGTCTATCATCTCAAGATTTTTAACACTTTCTATCATCTCAAGATTTTTAACATACTTTTTATCTATCATCATAAGATTTTTAACGCACTTTTTATCTATCATCTCAAGATTTTTAACACACTTTTTATCTATCATCTCAAGATTTTTAACACACTTTCTATCTACCATCTCAAGATTTTTAACACACTTTCTATGATCTCAAGATTTTTAACACTTTTTATCTATGATCTCAAGATTTTTAACACACTTTTTATCTATGATTTCAAGATTTTTAACACACTTTCTATCCATCATCTCAAGACTTTTTAACACTTTTTATCTATCATCTCAAGATTTTTAACACACTTTTTATCCGTCATCTCAAGATTTTTAACACACTTTTTATCCTTACAATCAATTACACAAAAAAATTAATAGAAAAAGTTTCTAAATAAGGAAGAACAATTGTGAAATAATAAGAATGTAAAGAACTGTCCCAATTATAAAAATAAGGAAAGATATCTTTCCAGCTAAAAAAAATGCACAAAACAAAATAAAATAGGAGAGAAGACTTGGGTGAGAAAACCTGACACTGACAAAATACTGACAAGATAAGAGGATGAAGACCAAAGCCAAGAGAAAAAGCACAATGACAGAACTTAATCCTACGTGATGGAAAAAGATGGAGAAAGAAATGAAGATACAAAACAAACTAACATGTGCAGTTACTCAGCGATGTACCCAAGGGAGCCAGGGGTAATGATTCGGTTTGGTTTTTAAGGACTATCTTCATTGCACACGGACAACGTCATCAGTGCTCCGATCTCCTCTCTTAGATCACACAAGGAGGATCTCAGCAAAGTGCATGAACTCTGCACCACCGACAGAATCCCAATGTGTGTATACAGGAATCACACCTTCTATAAATATTTTTGTGGTGGGTAGGTTTCTATTTTTTTTTTTAAATTTTGCCAGGTCAGCGGCCATATGGCCTACTCTTTCTAACTGCCGTATGATTTTTAACATGCCCAACTTGCACACAGAACCTTCTATTTTTTCGCCCTTATCTGAGAAGGCTAAGCATCTTATCTCACCACCCAGGAGGCCAGGGGGAGCATGACCTCATAAGAACCACTGGTTCTGAAAAAAAATTTCCATAAATTATATTCCCTCTATTGGGAATCGAACCCAGTACTTTTAGAATTTGAGGCAGACACCATACCACTTAGCTACTCTGACCCCCCCCCCCCCCCCCCCCCCCGAGGTGGGGGGGGGGGGAATGAATGATTGATGACTGAATTAAATGACAATTAGACAAATAACATGACACAATTTTCCCACTGTCACACATGATAATAAACATCTGAAATTAAATAGTTAAAGTATTAGAAGGTTTTACAACATGGACTTATAGATTGTAAGCACAGACACATACCAAACGATGGGGCGGAGCAACTGTTGAGACCCAAAACAGAAAATGACAAACAAAAACAAATGAACAAAGAAATGACCTCACTGAATATGAGTAAATGGAAATGTGAAATTAAATAGTCGAAATATGAGAACATTTAACATAAGGACTTAAAGATTATCATCACTGAAAGAAAAAAAACATTTGATGATACGAAGTCATCACTGAGAGTTATTAAAAAATAACTGAAAAACTGAAAAAGATAGAAATGAACAAGGAAACGACACTGAGAACCCCACACAACAATCTGAAATCTAGAGCCACTTATACAAAGTCTTTCTTTCAATGTCTGATTGAGGCAATATCTAAGACACACAGTGAAGGAAGATCCTATTGTGTGAAGCCGTCACTTACACACACACAAAAAAAAGAAATAGAATGGGAAATAAGGGATTCAAAAGTCAGTGGAGACAATCCACAACAGATTCATCAAGACAAAATAAAATGGTTTAGACTTTCGTTTCTCAACATTTTTTTGTTGTTGCTCATTCCCCCACCCACCTCTTTTGGCACCCCTATAGTGGCCGGTAGCTTGAAAAAAGGGCCCACTTTGAGAACCACTGGTTTAGACGTATTTTATAAATTATGAGATGATGATGGATAAGAAGTATTTTATAAATCTTGAGATGATGATGGATAAAAAGTGTTTAACAATCTTGAGATAATGGACAGAAAATGTGTTAAAAACCTTGAGATGAAGGATAGAAAGTATTTTTTAAAATCTTCAGGAAACATGATAAGTGAAGTCACATGACTCTCCACATAAGAATGAACACTGCATCTCCCCATGTTGCCTCTGACAGAACAAGAGGTAGGAACAAATTAAAAAAGAAAAGAAAGCTAGCAGTCACAAAATGTAGGGGAACAATAAAAAACACACCTCATCTGTGTCACGTCTCAGCAGTGGTTTGCTCTGTTGTTCCTCCAACAATGTACGCATGGGTTTCATGATGGCTTTTCCCGCTGATGACAGGGGACTCAACAATGACTTTGGGGTGGCTAAAGGGAATTAACAAGAGTTACTGAACACAAAGAAATCCCGGATGTAATGGTGAAAACATATTCTCTCAAACCCAGATATTTACGAGTATAAACTGAACAACTGGATGTAATTAAATATTCTGACATGTATTCAGGAAACTGAAACATGGAGCTTCTGAAAGGATTTCCTGTAGGTGATGGTCCCCGTCAATTTGTTTCTCCTGCAGACCTTGACTTACAATTACTTGCTGTACTTCTGTCCTCTCGTCAGCTTTATGATCCTTCTTGCGACTATTTCTGCAGCCATCAGAACATTTTTACAGGACCAGGTAGTTGGCCCCGTGCACAGCTCTCCATAGTTAGCTTTTATCAACTGTTTTGCAGCACACAGTAGACATTCTTTGCTCTCCTAAAATGGCTCTCAAATGCAGATTTGTTTTTACAAGGGATGATATACCATTTCTTATATATAAAAAGCATTTCTTTTAACAGGGTGATACATAAACTATATTTTTTTTTACAATGGATGATATACCATTTTTTATATATAAAAAGCTTTTTTTTAAACAAGGGATGATATACCATTTCTTATATATAAAAAGCATTTTATTTTACAAGGGATGATACACAAACTATATTTTTTAACAAGGGATGATATACCATTTCTTATATATAAAAAGCATTTTTTTAAAAAGGATGATACACAAAATATATATTTTTTACAAGGGATGATATACCATTTCTTAAATATAAAAACCATTTATTTTTATACAAGGGATGATATAACATTTCTTATATATAAAAACCATATTTTTTTTATATTTTTTTAAAATGAGGGATGATATAGCATTTCTTATATATATAAAAACCATATTTTTTTTCCCAAGGGATGATATACCACTTCTTATATATAAAAATCATTTTTTTTTAAACAAGGGATGATATACCATTTCTTATATATAAAAACCGTATTTTTTTTTAAACAAAGGATGATATACAAATTCTTATATATAAAAACCATATAGCACCTGGCCCAGGTAGCACAGGTGGTCTGAGAACACAAAGAACAGACCTACTGCTCCCGCAGGTATGTCATAACATGCAATGAACAGCTGTTTCCTTGTGCCTGGGGCCGGCAACCTTTTCATTTAAAACAAACTAGGTCAGAAACCAACACCATCAAGGTTACATCAAGGTTACATCAAGACTTGGTGCAAGGGGACCAGCTGCAAATGTGGCTTCTTGCTCCGTCAGGAGCGCAATGGGAAATAATCGTGATGATAATACAGTACCTGCTTGTTGAGACCTGCCACTGAGATTTTACTACAAATAATAGTGAGTCACGATAATTTTTATCTGGAAATGACAAATTCAGCTTCAACGAAAGTTCTATACGGCAATCTATGGCCAATGTCAGAGTTCTACTCAAACACATTCTATAAGCTTATGGTGTAAGAAATGTTTGTTAATAAAAGAATGCACCAAAAATGTGTATTAATATGCAAATTATTAGTAGTGCAATAAATGTCTGTTAACAATATTAGAAAGTTTGCCAAAGCTGTTTTACAGACCGGCATAAAAAAGTTAACAGTGAAAATAACTGAATAATTTATTTATGAATCTGCAAGGAAAAGCACGTTTTCTTTCGTGCATCTGACAGAGACACATTCCACATCATCAGTTAGTACAATAAATGATTCAAGATTATTCAAAATAATTTTTAAAAAAATAAAAAGTTAATGCTTGCAACAGAAATATTCCACATGGTCTCCCACTGTTTTTATGTAAAAATTTTGTCTTTACAATAACTAATTCTGAACTCCAGCTACTTCTATGTTTTAATTTTGTCCTTACAATATTTGAGGGATGGAGTGTCTCAGAGGTATGGCGTCCACCTCTAATTCTAAAGGTAACGGGTTCGTTCCCAGCACAGGGAACATAATTTATTGTAAATTTTGTTCAGAACATGTGATTCCTAATGTCACACTACCCCCTGATCTCCTGGGTAGTGAGATCAGATGCCTAGTCTTCTCGGATAATGGCGAAAAAAACCGAACATCCCGTGTGCAAGTTGGCGCACATTAAAAAACTCCTTGACAGTTGGAAATTGTAAAGAGCAGACCATATGGTTGCTGCCCTGGCAGAATTTAAAAATTAGGAAACCAACCCACTACAAAATAATTTATAGAATGTGTGATTCCTGTATACAAATACTGGGATCTTTGCTGGTGGAGTTCATCCACTGTGCTGAGATCTTCCTTGTATGATCTAAGGGAGGACATCAGACCACTTAAAGATTTTGTCTTTACAATACAAAATATTGAATGATCTTGTTGCTGTCATCTTTGACGGAGTTTCAAACGTCGATTTATTGGTTGTATGTTTTTCACCCTGGTCAAGGTTAGGGAACTATGTCTTAACTTTGCTGTGTCAGGTTGATTAGGGGTTATCTCCCTTTTTGGTTCATTGATTGGGTTTGACCTTTTTTGAGAATAGGGTCAAAGGTAAACAGTTCTGGGCTATGTGCCATGCGCAGTTGGAGAGCGAAAATTAGACTTCCGTGAGGGAGAGATGCGAACTGGCTTCTGTAGGACGTGAATGTCCGTTGTTTCCTGGGGAAGGAAAATCTTCGAAGTGACTGCGTTGGCAGTTTTCCCCAGTGATTTACTGTACGTCAGGAATGATGACAGTGTTGTTTCTTATGTTCTGAGGATTCGTTTCAAGGTAACACCGACTTTATCATTACTACGCATTCGGTTGCAGAATTTGTTAAAGGCTTACCTAGCCTGTGAGAACAGCTCACAGTTCCTGTAGTGCAGAACTTATATTTTGTGCTCAAGGTAGCTATTTAAGACTATTCGTCTTCATATGATCAGAAGTCCAGTGACGAAGTTATATATAGTGGAAACCGCAGGTTGGCGGTATACTTATACAAACATTATAGCAGGGTTTATGCAACCTGCTTAATGAAGAATACACAGCTGACGTCATATCGAGGTCTGTGTAATGGCCACTATTCTACCGCATGAAAAGATGTAACTGGCGTGTTATGCCAAGTTGAACGACGGCCCTGGTAATAGGATTACATGAGTTAAGGGCTCGTCTTTTGTATGACGGAGTTATTCAGGTATCTGACGCGTTCAGTCAGGGATACCAAAGCGGCATTATGAACTGTACATTAAAGAACATACCACTACTGACATGCCCACATATGTGAATGTTTACCAGCCTTAGAAGGCCTGATGTACCAAGCGATTTCAATTAACATGATGTACATGAACCTGTTTACATTGACTGTTCCTGTGTGATACTACTGTTAGTGCTGTGAATAAATGTATGAACTGTCACCAGTAGTTTCAACCATCATTGGCTTCAGTACGAGTGTGACTGGGTGTATTGTATAACTATATATGAGCCTAAACGCATTCGCGACTACACACCCATGTCTCATCATCATCATCATCATCGTACAAGGACCATGTATGCTGTCAGCATGAGTGACCCAGATCTTCACCGCACCAGTACACTGTTCAGGTGACATCGACACACATATCTGGCCAACTACACATCGACATTTGCATCATGTATAAAAAAACCAACTAACAGATCTCCCACTACTTTTGTATTATAATTTTGTCATTAAAATACAAAAATTCTGAATGATCTCCCACTATTTTTGTATTATAATTTTGTCATTAAAATACAACATTCTGAATGATCTCCCACTAATGCGTTCTTTAAAAAAAAATTATTATACACAGTTTCTATAACAAAAACATTATATATGATATTCCAACATATAGCCCTTACAAAAATTCATTTCAAATAATTTACCTTATAATTCATGTAATGATACAGAGCCTAAATAACAAATACATTTTATACGATATTCCATCATACGGCCCTTAAAAAAATTATTTCAATTAATCTCCCTTATATTTCATTTTATAATATAGAGCCTTTATAAAAAGAAAATTTTATGACAAAAATGATGTAAAATGTCTCTCTTATATTTCATAAAATATCTACATAAAATAATATTTTAAAAAATATTTCAAATAATCTCCAACCATTTTCTGTACTATCACTGAGCCAGCACAATATCCATCATTAACCATAACAGCTGGAACATTCCACTGTTCCTGCCACATGTCACACTGTAATTTAGCCCTTACAACAAAAAGATTTCAAACAATCCCCCATTTTTTTCTCATGTTATACATTCTTCATAACAGAAACATTGCATATTATCTCACATTACCTTATCACACCAAATCTATATCCTATATTTTAAGTACTAACTGAAAGTACTTTATTAGTATCAATAAACGCAAACTGCTGCGTCACTGAATGTGATACGTTGATAATGTTTTGAGCAAGAATAGCTCCTAAGTTGCTTTTAAGAACAAAATTTATTGTTAAATTAGGCAGGTAGTAAGTTCAATTCTTTTTGCCTTATTAAATAGTTAAACCAAAACGTTTCCAATTAAAAACATGAAACCAAATTATAATTGTGCTTACTAAAACATGGCTACAGAGGTTGGGAATAGATGTAAGAGACTAAAGCTAATACTCTGCTGGAATATATTAATAAACAAGAAATGTAAAAAAAAAAAAAAGGCTAAAAGAATAAAGATACAAACACTGAGGTGAAATGTGTCAAAAGAAAATACAAAAGAACAAACAGATTGATGCAAAAACTAGTACATAATTCTGTGATGAATGAAACCTTACATTTCAAAAACATTGATAGTGCTGAATAAAACAAATATATGGATAGGCAATAATTGACAACAGTGTAGTGCAAAAAGACACATGGGGAAATAACTGCTGGAGCTTTGCATGCAGCCTCAAAATACCTGAAGTATAAAATTTTGTATATTTGCCAAACTAACATATACACCATTTTATATTATACCTCTGTGAATGAAAAAAAAAAAAAAAATTAACATACACATCATTATGTTCTTCTTTGGTTAGCCAATGACTTCTTGTTCTTTGCTACAAACTCAAGTTTTTCTGCATTCCTCTCAGTTATCTCCTCTATCTGGTTCTTTCTGCTCCACAGTAAATCATCTTTTTAGGGGATACCCTCACTATCAACAAGATTATTACAAGAATATTATGGATCTAGTGTGCGAGGTCCTCTCAAGTATCAAAGGTATGAAAGACATGCACTACTTTCTGCCTCTTGCCTTGATGGCATACTCCCCAGGCCTTCCCATCCATTTCTTTGTGTTTCATTAGCCTAACAACCACTGTAATCCTCTTGTCCATGTGCTCGTAATCTTGGTCTCCAACAGTGTTATCTCTCTTTGTAATCTTGGTCTCCAACAGTGTTATCTCTCTTTGTAATCTTGGTCTCCAACAGTATTATCTCTCTTCATAATCTTGGTCTCCAACAGTGTTATCTCTCTTTGTAATCTTGGTCTCCAACAGTGTTATCTCTCTTCGTAATCTTGGTCTCCAACAGTGTTATCTCTCTTCATAATCTTGGTCTCCAACAGTGTTATCTCTCTTTGTAATCTTGGTCTCCAACAGTGTTATCTCTCTTTGTAATCTTGGTCTCCAACAGTGTTATCTCTCTTCGTAATCTTGGTCTCCAACAGTGTTATCTCTCTTCGTAATCTTGGTCTCCAACAGTGTTATCTCTCTTCATAATCTTGGTCTCCAACAGTGTTATCTCTCTTTGTAATCTTGGTCTCCAACAGTGTTATCTCTCTTCGTAATCTTGGTCTCCAACAGTGTTATCTCTCTTCGTAATCTTGGTCTCCAACAGTGTTATCTCTCTTCGTAATCTTGGTCTCCAACAGTGTTATCTCTCTTTGCATGCCATGATAAAACATGGGACACCTTGTGTTTCTGTTTTAGTGCATATTATAATCTAAACTTTCTCCGTCTTCATTGATGTTTTTGTCGTTCTCCATGCTCCAACAAGCTCATCTGGAGAACATTACAGATCACGTGGCCCCCCCATTCATCAAAGATACAAAAGATCCTGATCGTGATGACACGATTCCCTGGCCTTCCCATCCATTTCTAGATGAGAAATTTTCTTCGTCTATATATCATTGCATTCCTCTTGTCCATTTGCTCATAATCTTTCCATCTTTATTTCCAAGTGTTATCTCTCCTAGTATGTCATGGCAAAACATGGGATACCTAATCCTTTTGATGTTTTTGTTGTAGAGCATATTATGATCTGCTTCATGGTTGTTGTTTTTGTTGTTCTCCATGTTTTACAGCCATACAATAGGACTGACTTGACACTTGAACTGAAGATTCTTATTTTGTCTGGATTGGATTTTTTTTATATCCATATATTTTCCAATGCAATGAAAGCTCCTCTGGTCTTTATAAGTATGAAGTTCTCATTTTGATTTTTTGGTTTGCTTTTTTTTGGTCCAATCCCAGTAAAACTAGTGTTTGTCTATGCTTGCAATGCCGTTTTCAACCCAAATACAATTTGGATATATAGAGTTCTCTATTCTATATAGCACATTGCATTGGTTGTTTCTCTTGCACTTGGTTCTTCCAGGCTGTAATTTCTCTGCCGTTTATTATAGAACTGCCTAATTTGTCTGTAGTATTTATCCCCATTTTGTCTAATAAAACATAATGTGCAGCCCAATGAAGGAAAATAGGAAAGCAAATATATAACACAGCTAATGAATGTAAAAAAAAAAACTCTTAATAAGATCAAAACAAAATTATAGGGGAAAAAAAAAACACTTGTGACAAAATAATGATATACATCTACTTTACTTCTGTCTTTCAGCTATTTAGTAAAAAATAAAAATAATGACACGTCGCCTTACTGCTTCTGTCTGTTAGCTATTCCGTAAAAATAAAAATAACTTAGTAGCCACATTACTTCTGACTCCTACATGATGTAGAATCATACACATGCCTTGGGAGCTATATGGATCAAAGTTGGGCGGGGGGAACTGACAATTATATCAAAATAAGAATACAAAAAAACATGATGAGCTTTCACTGCATTGGGATATTACATGAAGATCAAGAGAAATAAAGTTCAACACAAAGATAAGAATTTTCAGCCCAAACGTCAAGTCAGTTATGTTGTATGGTTCTGAAAAATGGAGAAAAAATAAGCTATAGACTTTTCAACAACCAGGCAAGTTCCACTGGAAGAGATGAGAAGTTGTTGGCTACAAATAGACATTACAAGGCAAGATAGTCCATGTTCTGGAATTCCCAGGGTAAGGGAGGTAGAGGTAGACCAAAATAAAACACACAGAGAAGACAACTGGAGACAGAAATGAAAATGATGGAAAGAGCTGATGGCACATGACAGGAAGACTTGGCATGTGTTAGTTGAAAGCCTATGCTCCTTGGGGAGCTAAAGGGTATTGATTAATATTATTTCTGTCATTTACTATTCAATAAACATGAAAATAATTACACATGGCCATATTACTTCCATCTATTAGCTATTCAGTTTAAATAAAAATAATTAAACATAGCCATATTACTTTTCCCTTTTAGCTATTCAGTAAAAATTTTAAAAAATATTAAAAGTGGCCACATTATGTTCTGTCTTGTAGTTATTCAGTAAAAATAAAAATAACTACATAAAGCCATATTACTTCTGACTTTTAACTATTCAGTAAAAATAAAAATTATTATTCTTGGTGGGAAGTGGCTAGTCAGAAATGCATCTGGCTTTAAAATTCTTTTTCTTTTCAACTCTCACCTAGAAATGTACCCAAAAAATCCCCTTTGATTTACCGACAGATCGGGATCTGCAGTATACTGACCCCACTGGTGTAAAAGATTCATGTAAATGACACAAACTGAAAACAAGAAAATAAATGAAAAAGGTGGTGAAGAAAAAGAAAAGTTTCATTTCTTGATTCAAAAACTTGATCTTTTAAAATTAACAATTGTGTTTCTTTTGTATTCACTTTTGTCACTTAGAATAGTAACAAATTGTGCACAATTCTTGTACATTATTTGCAGTAAACCAAGATTTTGAAAAGATATCAATAAAAATATTATCATGCAACACAAAGTATCTGTGCCATATCTCACGCTCAGTGATGACAAAATAAACAAGTAATTTAAAAAAATTATTAACATAAAACAAAGTTCCAAAGAAATTCATAGTTTTCTTCAAACGAAAAGAAGAATTTCTCAAGATAATACAATTTTCTAAGTCAAAATACATCTTCCCTTCCTCGATGCCTTTTCCTTCCCTAACTCAAGTGCAAAGTCAGGTACCCATTTACAGCTGGGTAGGCTGAAGCATGTCAATATTGTGAATTGAACCCAGGACCTTTGCTGCATGAGACTAGCGCTCTGATAACATATTAGCTGTACAAATTATAGACTCAGCTCTATCATTTTTCTTTAGCATGAATGTCATGTCAACCAATTAATTTTTTTTTTGGCCTTTCTACATGCAACAATGGTGACTTCACACTTGATTTGCTGGAGAGTTACAGAGAAGGAAATGTCAAAATTGTCCTCTTTTCACACAACATGCCTAAGAAAAATTCTCCAAATCTTTTGGCCAAATACCATCACCAACCAAGATCTGCTTACTCGGAGAAAGCAAGAGGACATGCACACCATCATAGCTGGCAGACGCTGGAGTTGGGTTGGCCATGTTCTCAGAAGAGACCCCGATGCCATCACAAGAACAGCTATGCTATGGACCCCTGAAGGAAAATGAAAGAGAGGCCGACCAAAAACAACTTGGCGGAGGACTGTGGAGGCTGAGATGCAAAGACTGATACAAGGGTTGGGGCACTGTACGAAAGATGGCCACCGATCGAGCAAAGTGGAATCAATTTGTTGTTGCCCTACAAGACGCTACTAGGCGTGATGGCCACTGACTGCTTTGATGGTCGGCGGCTAAGGATCAAAGAAAGAAGAACACTTGATTTGTTTAACAAAAAAATTATGAGCTCTGCCTCATCTTGGCGTGGCACATTCTGCTTCGGCCTTGACAAAAGGTTTATTGGTTATAATAGGACATAGGTATATATAAAAAAAAAAATTTAAAAAATTTCATGTTTGAGCTTTTCTCTTTATACTTCATGGATATACAATCACAGGAATGTGATTATCAAAGTAAACGATGCCTGAGATGAACAGGACGGCATTAGGCTGGCAAACTCATCATGAAAAACAAACTGCTACAGTCACCACCATTACAAAAGCACATGAAGCGCTGTGGTCCAGGCTTCACACATAAGGGGGACAACTGCAGTAGAGACCACGTGCTTTGTAAGGAGCACAAATGAAACAAAGCATTCTTCTAAGACAAAGAGGGTTGATATTTGCTAAGTAATGGCTGCACTTGTCACAAAATAATTACATTGGGGCACGAATTAAGTCTCTTAAAATTATCCATGAAATGAAATGTGTGATGTAAGCTCCTCCACATATGACAAGCGTACTAATTCTGTTGTAAATAAACACGCCAGAGAAATATAAAATGTAAATCACAACATACAAGGTTTGGTAATTTCCTATTACTCGTACCTTTTTGCTCCGCAGTGAATATGTGTAGATATGTCTTGTTTCGTAGCAGTTAGGGTTAGGTTTAGGGTTAGTATTAGGGTTAGGATTAGGGTTAATACTAACCTTAACCCAAACCCTAATCCTAATCCTAATCCTAACCCCAATCCTAACCCTAATACTAACCCTAATCCTAACCCTAACTGCTACGAAAGAACACTTAACTACACATATTCACTGCGGAGCAAAAAGGTACGAGTAATAGGAAATTACCCAAGGTTTTATGACAGTTTTTTTCTGTGACAATGAAGGAAGACAAAACTGTAAATCAAAATTAATTAAAATAAGAAAATAAGACAAAAGTAAATAAATTTAAAAAAAAAACTAAACAAACCATAAAGACATCAAGATACAATTAAGTAAAAACAAGAACAAATACCCAAGGGAAACCACTGTGGTGAAAAAAATGAAGGGTGTCTAGACAAAAACGTGGTGAACCAAAGTTTACAAGCATGCATAAAATCAAGAAATGTTTACTACCATAGTGCACAACAGAGCGCGAGAAAAATGAAGGGTGTCTAGACAAAAATGTGGTGAACCAAAGTTTACAAGCATGCATAAAATCAAGAAATGTTTACTACCATAGTGCACAACAGAGCGCGAGAAAAATGAAGATGCGTAGTGGAAGGTGCCACTACCGGAGCGTGACAATGATGGGAGGTTCAGAAATTTTGGACGAGCTGCAACGATGTACACAAGCATGACATTAAGTTATGTAAAATTCCAGCAGACATGAGCAAAATAAAACAGAATGAAACACAGACAGTGCAAGGTCAAGAGTAAATCACAAGAGAAAACAATGTTCCTCTACTGGTTCAGAGTTCCTGAAGATTTTAATGTTACCAATTTTTAGTAGGTTTACATTCTAGACGGTTGTATTTCAATTTTGTTATATATATATATCTATATTCATTCCAGAAGATATCATATTTTAATGTTAAAAATAGGCATATGTTCCATCCAGTTTCGTTAAAATGGTCAGACACATTACACACTTTTACTGAGTATAAGATAGGTATGTGTTCCATTTGCCCTGTGCATTCTCAGAAGTCTCAGAAGAAACAAACTGCCACATAAACCACCACTACAAGAGTATGTGACTGCTTGGTGCAGGTTTCCTGTCTTTTGATCCGTAGCCGCAGACCGTCAAAGCAGTCAGTAGCCATCACGCCTGGTGGCGTCTTGTAGGGCAACAACAAATTGATTCCACTCTGCTCGGTCGGTGGCCATCCTTCGTACAGTGCCCCAACTCTGGTTCATTCTTTGCATCTCGGCCTCCACAGTCCTCCGCCAAGTTGTTTTTGGTCAGCCTCTCTTTCATTTTCCTTCAGGGGTCCAAAGCATAGCTGTTCTTGTGATGGCATCGGGGTCTCTTCTGAGGACATGGCCAACCCAGCTCCAGCGTCTGCCAGCTATGATGGTGTGCATGTCCTCTTGCTTGCTCTGAGTAAGCAGATCTTGGTTGGTGATGGTATTTGGCCAAAAGATTTGGAGAATTTTTCTTAGGCATGTTGTGTGAAAAGAGGACAATTTCGACATTTCCTTCTCTGTAACTCTCCAGCATTCCGCACCATAGAGAAGCACAGAAAGCACACAGCTCTGATATAATCTTAATTTTGTGCTTGTGCTGTACTGAGAGGACTTCCAGATGTTGTTTAGACTAAAAAAGGCTGTTCTTGCTTTGTTCATTCTGTTGTTGATGTCTTTGCTTGCTTCGCCGTCTGGTGTTACTATGCATCCTAGGTATGTGAAGGTGTCTGTCTGTACCAGTTGCTGATTCCTTACTGATATGGGCTCAGGGTTGCTCACATTGAGCGTCATGACCTCTGTCTTCTTTAGATTGATGTTCAAAGGTTTCCTGTAATGGGACCAATTTTCCAAGGAGACAAAAAAAAAAAAACGACTGCGCCAGTGCCTGCCATCAAAACATTAATGTGCTCTTGCAGCAGTGGATTCTTGTCATCTCTAAGCACAACTTCATATTAGTCAGCTCTTACAATATGCCTGAGAGAACATCCCAATATTTTCTTTGTCTCCTCAGAGATCCACTGGAAAACTAACACAGGGCTTGAGCGTCATGACCTCTGTCTTCTTTAGATTGATGTTCAAAGGTTTCCTGTAATGGGACCAATTTTCCAAGGAGACAAAAAAAAAAAAACGACTGCGCCAGTGCCTGCCATCAAAACATTAATGTGCTCTTGCAGCAGTGGATTCTGTAACTATTTATTTTACATAATGACACTGTCATCTCTAAGCACAACTTCATATTAGTCAGCTCTTACAATATGCCTGAGAGAACAGTAGTCCCAATATTTCTTTGTCTCCTCAGAGATCCACTGGAACTACATAGGAGGCTTGCATGCCAATGTTATCATTTCCTGTTGTGACGAAACGTCTGTACGTGTCCTTTTGTGTGATCTCTCACCCTTTCAGCCCTCCGGCTGTATCCTTTCTTTTTCTTCATTTTTTTCTCACTCATCGCTTTTATTTGGCATAAATCATGCCTTTTCATTCGTTATTTTCACTATTTTGCTCTATGATGGACATAGCATGGTGAAGTCTCTAACACGCCACTCCCCTATGACAGTATTTGCTATGGGAGTAATGCATATCTTATTGTTTCACACCTCACTGCCAGACTGTTGTTACGATTCACCAGGTTTAGTGACCCGGCCAGCGATAATATTTTATCGCCTAATCTGTCTGACCACCTGTGGAAACGGGGCGGTCAAACATTTGACCCCATTGGAAAGCTGTTGATCATGTTGACACAAGCTGGTGTTGTGATACGATGAAAGAAGACCATACGGTCTGACCCAACATCTGTCTGGCGGAGGCACGCAGATAACGGTGATAAACAGAGGTGCGGCGGAAGTCTTAGGTAATGATATGACATCACTGTGTAAGAGGCCACGCGTGTATATTAAATTTAATATTTTCAAATACACGTGTGATGAGTAATGATACAACTTCCCCACCCAAACAGTGCTAGATAGATTTGATTGGTTCGCCAGAAGCTACAATGATTTGATTGGAACTTTAGGCAGAAACACAGCTGGGATTTGAAACTAAGGGTTGTGAGATATAATCTAACAAATTCGGAGTTATAGCACACAGACAGACTGCATCGCAGCGTCAACTCAACACCTCCTACAAGCCAGAGGAAAGAGGATAGGACTTATCATTCCACAACTATAAGTACCAGATCGAGTATTGGGCAACTTTGGAAGTACAATTAAACCCGCAATTTTAATACAAGACTGGAAATTTTATCACAAGGAGTCATAATAGGAATTATAGATTTCCAGACCAAGTGTTTCACCCATCATAAGAGGAATTATAGATTTCCAGACCAAGTGTTTCACCAATCATAAGAGGAATTTCTCAGACTTAAGTGATTCGAACAGCATCTAAATACAGGGCTGTGGGTCCATTCTAATCTGCGCCAGGAGAAGTGTGCATTCCCAAAATTTTGGGGTAAGTGTAAACAAATTATTTACTAATGTAAATTTTACAGGTTTCTTGCTAAGTGGTTATATATGAGGCTGGCAACCTCAACATATGAAAATAGTATATGCATGAACCACTACTGCAAGAGCTGGTGATTGTTTCTGACTAGTTGTGCGGGAAACCCGACAGCAGAGATGACCCCAGAACTCAGACGAGTGTAAGGATGAGTAATGAGTGATGATTACATCACATGTGCCTAAAGTGTATAGAAACATTTTGTGAGATTTATATACCTTTTTAATTGTAATTCAGGCAAATCATTATCCATGCACTCCAGACACAATTTCCTAGTTGACACCCAGAAGGATATTGGTGAATTTTCATCAAATTCCCTGAGTTACATTGTGTGCTTGGGAATTTAATTCTTCTGAGAGGTTAACATTCGTGGGTGGAGCGCATGAAAATGGGCTTGTTAGTTTGCGGAGAACAAATGTACTGAGGCATTTGTTTCTTTCTAATTTGTCACAGTCCGTGGTTACAAGACATCAGACTTAAGTACTGAAGTTCCTACGCCACTAGTGTGAGAGAACAGTATCACCACCAATTCCTACAGTGTACGAATTATGTGGAGAAGTGTACTCATCACCAAAAAGAAGTGACGGAAACCACAGCTGCAGGACTCATCTGGAGCTAAGTGTTATATAACAGGCTACAGCAAAAATACGGACATTATTATTAAACTAAACAATAATAGTTGATTCAGTTTATATGTATGAAAGCAAACGTATGAGCCAGTTCTTCTTGATAAATACATATATATAAATATAGAGCCATTAATTATAAGAGGGCATTCGTTGGATTACTCCAACTGGGGGCTTGACAGGCCAGAATCATTGCATAACCCCTTCACAAAAGGCGACAGACCAGATAATAAGTTAACAAATTTGCTCAGCCCTTAAGCAGTGTTTGTTCTTGTCTTCTGGGAATTTCTTGTGAAGGCTCTACTACGGTAGAAACGTCATTCATCTTCTATCTACATCTTTGCCAAGAGTAATCTTGTGCGAAGATAGTTACCTTGGACGACCTACTTTTAGATACGTTTGCGTTGTGACCATTAGTGGACTACTACTGCAAAGCAAGGGGAGGCAATCCCGTGACACCTGTCCATGTGGATCACACGAGAAGCAAAGATTAAGACCCTTATGTTCTATCAAGCTTGTTGCACAAGGCATCAATGGAATATCTCTACTTGGGACTAGAAACCTAATGGTCTAAAACAGACTACTGTAGAAATCACAGCATGAATATATGAAGTGTTTTTATAGTAGACTTCCTGCCAGGTGGCACGTCGCAGTACTGGATGTATGCACCTTAAGCAGCAAAGACAATAAATGGATTGTAGAATGAAGCTACCTCTTATAGATTAATCACACCCCAGTCTATATTTTAAAGTTATCTGTCTATTTTGAAGGTTAAATTCCATATGAAATATTTACATTCATGATTTCTGAAGACTTCCACAAAGGCTTTGTTCTAACAATTTTAACCTGGATAGAACATTTCATCATCATCATTCTCCTCTGCACTCCTTACAGCACATGGGACTACCACTGCAACTGGCCCCCTTGCAGGACACTGGCACCAAGCAGTCACATGCTCTTACAGGAGTGGTTTCTGTGATAGTCTGTTTTACATCATAAGGTTGCCAGCCTGATGAATAAGCTCATATTAGTCACCTTGTATGACATGGGGAGACACATTAGCGCAGTGGTTAGTGCACTGTCTTCCTAGCTTGGTGGTCTGTGGTTCAGTCCCCTGTTCAAGTAGGATTTTGAAAGACCGCAAACGGCTCCGGGGTCGACCCAACCTCATGAACTGGGTACCAGAGTAACTCTGGGAATGTTAAAGTGGCCAGTGTGATGCTGACCACATCACCCCTATTGTGCCGATGGTCAAGAAAATATGGACCCAACATTATATTCCCATTATGCCTCAATGGCCGTGTAACCGGATCCTTTACCTCCCCTCTTTTGATTGACATGCTTGAGGGTGCAGTAGTCCTATTATTTTTTGCCTTCTGAGAGACCTTCGGGAACAACATGAAGATGGATGGAACATATACCTTTCTTATAATCAGTCGAAAATGGGCACTTCTGCAGAAGTCATAATGGACATTTTACTTGTATATGTTTTATTATTTCATCTTTAATTCCCAAACCCTGGCAGCAACTCTGAATGACGTAAAGGACATAACAGTATATCAATGAAACATAACTTTGCATCCAAAATCAGAACACATAGAATACATGGCAACTGATGTGTAAGACATGGCCGAAAACTGGAGTGCGGGCAAATTAAAAACACTGAAACATAACAAACAAAATATGAGTTATCATTCTGCTGTGTTTGCTTTCAACTTCTTCAGAATAAAGGCAAAATAAATAATCACCTGTTTTAAAAAACAAACTGGAGTTTTCAATAGACAAATTTATCTATTCCATTTTGAAATATTAAAAGAGTACATTAGTGGTTACCACTGCCTGGGTTATCTTTTAGCAGGTGAAAGGGAAAAAAAAATTAACTTCAGAACTTAAATTTTGACTACACAAATAATAAGTGCAAACAAAAAATAACAGGTGAGGTAGCTTATTAATAAAGCTTTAAAATTAATCATCAAATCTGATCATATTCAAACAAAATAACCATTAAAACACTATTTTAACATTTTCCTTTGATTAGAAAACTCTGGTAACAGCCTTAAACATGTGCAAGCCAATCAACAAGCTGTAATAAGACAAATTTAGAGTTCAGGGGAGGACATCCAGCAAGTAAGCCATTAACAACATCAGAGGAAAAAAAATGCAGACAAACCAAATGTGTTGAAGCTGGAACTAGCCGTGTTTATCAAACCTACAGAAAACAAGGAGCATAATGCATTTTAAATGTCCAACAAAACAGTCAAATGATGTCGCCCACACTTGCAAGACATACAAACAGATCACAATCAAGTTGTTGCCAGCACTGAACAAAATGAAAGACACTCACAGAAATGTCTAGTTACAGAATTCTCATTCAGAAGCTGTTTAGTTAGTTTTCTGAAGTTAAATACTATCTAGTTACAGTATTTTGAAGCTGATATAGTCTAGTTACAAAGTTCTTATTCTGAAACTAATACTGTCTAGTTACAGTATTCTGAAGCTTGTACTGTCTAGTTACAGAGTTCTTATTCTGAGGATTATACTATCTAGTTACAGAGTTTTTATTCTGAAGCTTATACTGTCTAGTTATAGAGATTTTATTCTGAAGCTTATACTGTCTAGCTTACATAGTTTTTATTTTGAAGCTAATACTGTCTAATTAAATTTCTGAAGCTAATACTGTCTAATTACAGTTTTATGAAGCTAATACTGTCTAGCTATAGAGTTCTTATATTGACGGCTAATACTGTCTAGTTACAGAGTTTTTATTCTAAAGCTAATACTGTCTAGTTACAGAGTTCTTATTTTGAAGCTAATACTGTGTAATTAATTTTCTGAAGCTAATACTGTCTAATTACCTTTTTCTGAAACTAATACTGTCTAATTACCTTTTTCTGAAACTAATACTGTCCAATTACAGTTTTATGAAGCTAATACTGTCTAGCTATAGAGTTCTTATATTGACGGCTAATACTGTCTAGTTACAGAGTTTTTATTCTAAAGCTAATACTGTCTGGTTACAGAGTTCTTATTCTGAAGCCAATAATAATGAATGGTACTAGCTAACAGTTACTTTCTCCGGACAAGAAATAGCTATAAAGCAGAATGGTGATGCTTCTTTGGTAATAAACTTTACATGTGTATAGACAATTTCTGTGAGATTTTTGAAGGAAATACATTACTGAGTCTACTAACAGGTAGAGTATAAAAAATGAATTCACCTGTACTGATGAAAGTTATAGTTAAAATGCTGATGTGTATCCCACATGATAATCACAATGTAGAAGTCATCGTTGTCATCATACTAATCATCATCATCATTCACATTTTTGTCTGTGCTCCTTATGGAGCATACAGCCACCACTGCAGTTGGTTTCCTTGTAGGATGCCTGCACCAAGCATTCAAATGCTCTTGTATCAGTGGTTTCTATGGCAACTTGTTTAACATGATCAGACTGCTTGCCTTATCTACAACCTCATTGTTACGGTATATGTTATTAACGCCGTCTGCTAAAGGTTAGCAGACGTGCAATTGTAAAGGTTAAGACATTTAATATATTGCGATAGATGTTTCAATTATTGAACGCTCCATACACGATCGATTATGACGTGTCTAGCATTGTTTGGGTCACAGTCGGTAACTAGGAGACGCTACCCTTTGTTACTTGACCGCCAAGCTGAATAGCTGCGTTTTTTTCTAACCTTCCAATTCAATGGCATGATATAGCCATTTATATGTGCATTTATGATGGACCAGGGTCAGTCCTAGAACTCTATATGAGAGGAAACTTATGGAGGTTAGTGTTTAACTAGAATCCTCAGAAGGAGGAGAATAATCGTCCAATTCGTATGAAATATTCAGACTCGCAGTCTCACTGTCGGCAGGTAGCCATGTCTATCTGCGCGTGCATATAGCTGTGATGTTCTGACGACAATACTGCATTGTATCCTTAAACGGACATTGACATGTAAACCAGCAGTCTACGTTATTGATTAATTTATGCATGACTTATACGGACTTATGTTCTGCTCATATTTGAAATGATCATCCTGTGTGTACATGTGATTAAATATTACGGACTCAACCTGAAGGCATTAATTACTTCATTAATGTTGCTGAGTTCAAGTATTACATGTTACTTCTTCATACCATGCTACTGAGTTGTATGAACGCTTCACCCTAATTCGCGTAATGATAAAACAAGCACGATGAACAAGAAATCACTAAAAATAACTATAATCAGCACATGATCTTCAACCGGCAAATAACTCAGCAACAAAGTGGCGGCCGATTGTGGGGAACGACAGAAAAAGGAAATAAACTTCTGTTCCTTACGCACATGTTAACCACAATATTTACGATCAAGTTTCGATCACATGATCCAGTCGAATATGACGTCGTACTCATTATAATGCCTAACAACGTGACGTCACCGAAAGTCGTGTAGGTGAACTGTCGGAGAAACCAAAGCCGTTTTCTAAGTCTAACCGGGGGAAACATGAGCCATTGAAGCAAACACACGATATGGACTACAGGAGCAGACAGTCAGGGGCATTAGCCTAGCTGTTGACGACCTCTAGCACTGATCTAAGCAACGGAAAAGATAAGTCTAGTTGTTTAACTGTCGTCATTGCAAACAGTAATACTGAGTCCATGCCTTTTGCCTGCATAGGCATGTTTTTTCTGAATGTGTTTCATGTATTTTTTTTGGTTGTTTTAATGTGTTGTTAATTAGCGGGCCGGTTGGAGGGAACTGAAATCTCTGGGGAATGTCGCGAACAGCTGACCACCTAGATTTCAGTCGGTCTTAGGGCAGTTAAACGATTGCACTTTTGGAAGCCCCATTGAGGTTTGCCGGTGGACTGCCTGTCCAGATCTGCTATCGTTCGACGGTTTGTGTTAGCTGTGCCGTTCCGTAGATAACTGGCGTATTTTATTTGTACTAAGTTCACATTTTTATTCAGTTTTGTATCATGTTCGTTAACTATTTCGTCCAGTCTACTCTTACTATCAATTTATTTTATAATTGTTAAATGTTTGTCCGTTATGAGTCCTGTGATGTCATCATTTTTTGCATTCATTTTTTTTTTTGTGTACTTTGTATATTAAGTTGACCTCGGGTCAGTCCTTGACCCTTCATTTGGCTTGTGACACTTCCGCTTGTTTTATTTAGTTCATAAATTCATTTTTAATTGTGAAAATGTCTTGTTTGCGTCTTGACATTGTTTGTACCCTTTAGTTGCATCATTGTTTTGTTTGTCCTCATGATATATATTAAATACTACATTAATAATATGATATTATATTCAATAATACACTTGTAATTTAATTTAATTAATTTTTTCTGACATTTAAGGTTAATATGGGACATTGCATAATTATGCAGTGATAGTCCAAGAAATTAGCACTACAATTTATAAGAGATGCCTAGGGCATAATAATATAATATATATATATTGACCAAATAAAATAATCTTATAGTCTACCTTTAAGGTAACAGACCCATTGTATATTATTTAATATACTTTTCTGGTACTAAGAGAGTGACTTAGTACATTGAACAATATAATTACTAGGAATCATACCCAACATTATTGGATATTAAGATTAATTGTGTGATGTAATTACATTATAGTTAACAGATATCATAACTATTTATGATATAGTTAGTATTTAGATACAATATTGTTACAAAATATTGTCTATTAGTTGAACTTAGACATAAGAGTTCAGTACTATTGTGATTATTTATATTGAATATTCCTAAGTTGAGTAAGTATAATAATTACTCTGAAGCTACTATTGACTATTTTAATCAGTAATTATCAATAATTACTTACCAGATAAAAGTCAAAATGCTTACTATAGACCATTTCGTTAAAATTGGTAAAGAATATGGTTATAAATCTCAAGAACTTCGTCAGTTTGCTGAGGCAGAACTGGAAAAACATAAAGCAGAAATGGAGGAAGAGGAACAAAAGGCTGCATTAAAGAAAGAGGAAGAGGAACAAAAGGCTGCATTAAAGAAAGAGGAGGAGGAACGTGAAAGAAAGGAAGCAGAACGTGAGATGAAGCAAATTGCCAAGGAAAATAGATTAAGAGAGATTGCTCAACGTGAAAGAGAAGAGCAAAGAGCAATTGCCAGACAGGAAGAAGAGAATAAATTGAAACGAGAGGAAATTATTTTACAACAAGAAATGGAATTGGCGCGTATTAAATTGGAGACAGCAAGATTACAAGCACAAAGTGCTGATGCAAACCAGAATAATAACGCACAAAATGGATCGTCATCCAGCCAAACTAAACATTTCTACAACTTTAAATTACCCACTTTCAACTTAAACGTGGACGACCTTTCATCATTCCTGTCACGTTTTGAACAGACTTGCAAAACAAATCATTTGCCCGAAGAGTCATGGGTACTCAAGTTAAATGAATTCTTGGTTGGAGAACCATTGACGGCTTCTCAAAATGCTGACCCATCAATAGCAAATAACTACGGTGCTATTAAGTCCTTGCTTTTACGAAGGTTTCACCTGGACGAGGAACACTGTAGGTTGAAATTTAAGGGAATTTTACCTGAATCTCCAAAAGATTTTGCAGGATTCATTGCGAACATGCGCAATACATTTAATAGATGGGTTGAACTGGCAGAAGTCAACAAATCGTACGACAAATTAGTTGATTTGCTACTACGGGATAAGGTATTATCTTCGGTTAGCCAACCATTCTTTGCATATTTGCAGGAGCGTAAACCAGGTACTATTGACGAGTTGGAAAAAATTTCTTTAAACTACTGTTCGGCACATCCGAATGCGAACATTTCTAACTCTTCATTAAGAGAACCTCTACCTGTGGCGTCTAATATGGCCTACAATCATAATAACAAACAAAGACATCACAGTGTAGACAGAAGTAGGTTCCAAAGAAATCACAATGTTAACTTTCAGAAGGGACATAATAATGATTTCAACAATAAAAATGAGTTCAACAGAGGTAGATCACGAGATAGAAATTATTCACCTCAAACAAACTACCACAATAGTCAACATAACACTAATTATAATCGATCACATACCCCCAATAATAACAATAACTGGAATGGTAATAATCATGGCTCGAGACATCGAGATAATAGTTACTATAGGGGACGACGAGATAATTCTAACAATTATACTCGTAATCGATCTCATTCTCGTGGATCGTCTTATTATAACCATAATACAGGGGCGGCAGTTACAAATAATACCACCCCTATAGCTCAGGTCCCACTTGACGATAATACAACACAGTCTTCTGCTGCATGTTTTGCTATTAATTATAATGTGGCAAATAGTTGCCAACAATGCAATCTTATTTTTCAGAAGGCGAAAGAAACAGTGCTTAACTGCGGACATATTACACCAGAGGTAGGTCTTGCAGTCAACGATGGAACAGGCTCACTAATTTTTAACAGGGGAATCGTTAATGGATCCGTCGTCTCAGTGCTGAGAGATTCAGGATCCACGACGATTGGTGTACGTCAGTCGCTGGTACATCCTAGCTGTGCGACAGGAGAATACGTCCGCTGCATGACATTTGGTGGAACTATTGAGTTCTACCCCACAGCTATTGTTCATATTAGAACACCCTTTTTCACAGGGAATGTAAAAGTATGTATGCTAAAAAAGCCTATTGCTGATCTGATGGTTGGTCGTATACACGGCAGTAAAGATTGTACTCCAGATGAGATCATAGAATGGGAGAAACATAACCTATGCACTGGAAACGCCGTGACGACTAGAGCGCAGACTCAACTCATGGAGAAAGTTGGTGATAATAAAATGGATGCAGACAACCAAGAGGAATTTGTAGTCAATTCACCTATTGACAGGGAAACATTTGCAACCAAACAAAAAGAGGATAAATCTTTAAAAAAATTTTTTAAGCTGGTTGATAAAGTTGACAATCTATCCTCAGGTAATAATAACAAACATTGGTTTGTTATTAAAAATGACATATTGATTAGATGTTTTAATGACAAATCACAAATGAAACAACAAGTTATGGTCCCGTATACTTTTAGACGGTACATTCTTCAACATGCGCATGACTCACAGTGTGCTGGACATATGGGATATACTCGAACACGATCTCGAGTACTGTCTTCATTCTTTTGGCCAGGAGTGTCAAGAGATATTTCGCAGTATGTACGTTCCTGTACTACATGCCAAGAAGTGAAAGCACGTGGAGCTTTTCACACGGCGCCTATTCAGGCTTGCGATATCTCAGTAAGACCGTTTGACAAGATGGCCATAGATATTATTGGTCCATTGCTACCATCGGCCAGAGGACATAGATTCGTCCTTACGTGCATTGATTTGTGCACACGATGGCCAGAAGCTATCCCATTAAAGACCACCACTACCACAGATGTAGCTGATGCACTACATCTCATCTTTTCTAGAATAGGGTTTCCTAGAAAACTTTTATCAGACCATGGGTCACAGTTCATATCTGACACCATGAAGGAAGTCATGAAAACCTGGAACATTGATAGGAATTTAAGTAGTATTTATCATCCTATGAGTAATGGTGCAGTTGAAAGACTTAACCGTACACTTAAACAACTACTACATAAGGTTACTGTTAAGCACCCTCATGACTGGGACAGAGCACTCCCAGCTGTTCTATTTGCTTATCGGGAGGTACCGCATGAACAAACTGGCTTCTCTCCCTTTGAATTAGTTTTTGGTGCTCCCCCAAGAGGTCCTATGGGACTAATAAAAGACTTATTAATTGACGCGGAGATGACTCAGGACACTCAGTCATCTTACGAGTATGTGATTAATCTTCGGAAGAACATTATTGAGTCTTGCCAGTTGGCAACAGCTTCTTCTGAGGCTGCAAAAGCTAAGGCTCGATCTCTACAAAATAGGTCTCGACGATTACGCCAATTATTCCCAGGCGATGAGGCTTATGTGTTACTTCCTCACAATAACAATAAATTATTGATATCTTGGAATGGTCCTTACAAAGTCATTGATAAAATTTCCGACGTTGATTACGTCTTAGATATCAAGGGACACAAAAAGATATTTCATATTAACATGCTCAAGCAATTTCATACACGTCCTGAACACTTACAGTCAATTTTTCATGAACTAGATGACAACACAGTATCTACTTGTTATTATTCTAACTTATCCGTCATCCAGGAAGAAGAATCTTCTTTTCCTGAGGTACAGTTACCGTTACCGGTACCAGTAGTTCAACCTACTGAATCTTGGCGGGATGTAACCATCTCTTCAACGGTTACACCGCAACAGCGTCTACAGATTGCTAATCTATTACAATCTTATCCAGATGTGTTGACCGACGTCCCGGGTCGCACATCGGCTATCAGTCATGACATTACTCTCAATGACGATACACCTATTCGTGTACATCCCTATTCGGTTCCTTTACATTTCCTTGCTAAAACTACTAAGGAACTTGAACAGATGTTGTCTCTGGGAATCATTGAGACTAGTAATTCGCCATTCTCTTCTCCATTAGTGATTGTCCGGAAGAAGGACAATAACATCAGACTATGTGTTGATTATAGAAAATTAAATGCTAAGACTATAGTTGACAGCGAACCACATCCACTTATCGACGACTTACTGCCACGTCTATCCAACGCAACTATATTTAGTAAGATAGACTTAACTAAAGGTTATTGGCAGATACCACTGACCGAAAAGGCTAAGTACTACACCGCATTTTCCACTCCACAAGGTCTATACCAGTGGAATGTGATGCCTTTTGGGCTTGTTAATGCGCCAGCTACCTTCATTCGCCTGATGCGACAAATTTTATCAGGTAGACCAGACGTTATTACATATATTGACGACATATGCTTGTTTAGTTCGTCGTTTGAGGAACATGTTTCGGGACTTAGATATGTTTTCGACACTCTAAGGAATTATCATCTAACTGCTAAACCTACAAAGGTGCAGATCGCGTGTAATGAGATAACCTTTTTGGGACATATCATTGGAGCGGGATATATCCGAACGTTACCTAGTACGGTCTCCAAAATTCTAAACATAGCAGTTCCTCAGACGAAGAAACAGGTCAGGAGTTTGTTAGGACTTGTTCAATATTACAGTAGATTCATACCAAACTTGTCATCCATCACGGCTGTATTGTCTTCATTGTTAAAAAAAAGACATGCCGGTGAAGGTGACATGGACTGGTATATGCAATGAAACTTTCAACAAAATTATAAATTTGTTTTCGCATGAACCAATTTTAAGACTTCCCGATGCTTCCAAAAGATTTTTCTTACGAACAGATGCTAGTAACTACGGCATCGGTGCATGCCTGCTCCAGAACCATGATGGCGTTCTACATCCTACCTTATATATTTCAAGAAAGCTAAAGCCGGCAGAAACAAAGTATTCCACAGTGGACAAGGAACTTTTATCAGTTATATGGGCAATCACGAAACTAGAGAAGTTCTTGCTTGGTGCTCCATTCACCATACAGACTGACCAGCGTGCTGTAGCATCTTTGCGTAGATCAAACCACAAAAGTCCAAAACTCGCCAGATACGCGATCATTCTGCAGCCATTTGAATTCTCCATTGAACATATTCCTGGCACTGAAAACATTGTGGCGGATGCTTTGTCACGTAATCCTATTGACGACGAATAATCAACATTGACATTCCTAAAATACGTCAATCATCACTACATTGGATAGAACGAAGTATCAACTATAAGGGAACTAACCTTGACTTCAATTTAATAATTATAAACACTATATGCATCACAGAATTGAACTAAAGACAATCAAGGTATGCATATTGACATTGAAACTTCGTCTAACGTCCATACACAATATATGAATATTCGTTGAACAATCATGGAACAATATCTGACGACAAGTCGAACTTATTATCCTATGTGCACTTAATTCTTGGATCCTAGGATAATTGACATTTCTGTCCGACGTAAATGCTTCAACACTTTGTCTAAAAGAATTCATCAGGATCAGGACTACGGATGGATCATCATATCCTATACTAATTAATTAATTAACTTAACTTCTTAATTGAATTAATATCAATAAAATGAAATGTGAGAAAAATGAAATGAAAAACAAAAAAAAGAACGAAATATGAAAAGAAGAAATTATGAAAAGAGAAAATAAATCTCACACAAGTATTAGATTAATATTTTTTTTTAATGTACCTATACGTTATTTAGTTAGTTAAATTAGATAGTTATTATTCACTAACACTTAACACACACAATTAAGTTAAACTTATATTCGAATTTCTTTCTATTTCTTCTCACTTATTTTGTCTTTTCTTCTCTCATAACATCGCGTTACATTAGAATCTTAATAACTTAACTCTTAGTTTAATTAATTAATTTAATTTTAATTAGTCAAATTAATTCCTATATGACATACTAATACGACAGACCTTACTTTAATTTAATTCTATCATTCACTATTGACATTAGACATTTTATTTAGTTGATATAATAATATGCATAATATTGATATATAATAGGCAACAACTGCTTGAAATTTATAGTCACTTTTCTCGGTAAGCATTTGTCTTCCCGCGTTGGTATTGAATGCAGTTAAGTTTTGAGCTGTGGTCTTTTTGCGCTGGACTGCGCATGACTGGTCTTGTTTTTTGGTCGATCGGTTTCCGCCCACCACTAAGGGAGTGAGCGATTTGAATGGCGAAAGAGATGCCTTGTTGAAGAGGGGATCTCCGCTATTTTTTGTTCTGTCAGGGATGTGCAGTCCTCTTAATGGATATTTCGTTTATTCGAGATAATACCTCTAGTGTTTCCCACATGTCGGGAGGCGTGATATTTCTGTGTATTTCCTGAAGGCAAGGTAAATTGACTTTTCATTAACTCTATCGATTTTGGGTCGTGAGCGATTTCGATTCATAGCCTGTCTTCGAAAGTCGTCGTCACGAGATGTTTTTCCCAGCTCACATGTCGCTGTATTGTACTGCATCGGTTTATGCATGTCCCAAGGACCATTACTTGCTACTTTGTTAAATGAACTAGGTTTGGAAAACCTTTATTATCTAGAGGATATTTTTGAGGACATTATTTATACTTCGGCAGACGTGTCTGTCTTGCTGAAGTCAGACTAAGGAGAGTGAACTGATCTCATACATCTGGTTATCTCCTGGCTGTTATAGAAAAGGATGGAGTTTTTCACCTGACTATATTTACAGCACTATGAAATATAACATGCATCTGACTCATCATTGTAATGCTGTCTACCGTCTATTGCTGTATTGAATGTTGCTGTGATAATGACTGTTTGATGTGCCTACATATTCGCGTAACCATTTTGTCACTGTGGCGTCCACAATAAATAATGAAGAAAAACGTCAACGGCTGTTACAAGAATCATTGACTTTATACGTCGTGAGTTTACTGACGTCCTATGTGGATTGCCCTGTTATTTTTGTATGAACGTTGTTTGACTGAACACATCTGCACACTACACAAAACCAGACATGCGGATACCATCCATCATCATATGGCATCACGCATCATTTGGTGGCCATAAGCTGGTTTGATTCTGGTACCAGCAAACACGGGGTCCCTTACCCACTTCATTTTCAACAAGAATTCATCAGCATCCTTCAAGAAATTAACATTCTTCAATACAGTCAACATCTTCAAAATTTTCAAAGTACTCGGCGTTGCCCGGTAAAAGTCAAAATTTCAACTTTTTGACGGAAACAAGAATTTGACAGTACCCGGCGTTGTTACATGTTGCTGGATAACTCGGACTGCTGTTATCTTTTACGCAAGTCAAGCAAGTTGCTGCTGTCAAGGTTCCAGTGCTGTCGTTTTTGTGAAGGTCAAGTGCCGGTTGAAACGGGTTGTTTTCTGAAGAAGGCCAAGTACCGATTTCCATCAACTTACTTTTGGATTAGAAGGTCAAGTGCCGAAACAACTCAACACACAGTATTTCAGAAGCTCTTGTACCATCGTGTTAGCAGTGGAAGCAGTTCAGATGTGCCATCATCGTTGGAGCTTCGCTCTTTAGGACGTTGATTGACATCCGTTTTTTCTGCTGTTCTACGATTGGAAGCCTATAAGTTAAGTGGCCTGTTTGTATGTAAACTGTGCCCTTATACTTCTGCTGAGTCTTCTGTGTATCATCTCATTCTATATGTTATATGTCTATATGTTATTTGTATATTTATGTGTTTATATTTCAGCGGGTTCTCGGTTGGGTGGTGTCTCCATTAGATTATGCCACGTCATAGAGGTCGTCTATTGTGAGCGTTTTCTGTAGGGTTTGCAAATTTCCGATACTGGAATTTGCTAAGCGACTTCTGTTGCTATTTATGTTAGCTGTGATGACATGTTTTAATATTGTTTTCGTTATTATTTCGCATTCTTTAGTTTTGTTTTGATTTGTTTGTATTTGTTAGCCTACTCTTGTCTATAATTTAGTTTCATACAACATTTTTGTTTATACACTGTGGTGTCATGTATTTTGTTTAATTATAGCGCAGATATCGTCACATTTTTTGTGATATTTCATTAATTTCTGCTTTACTTTTAGTTGATTTCTGCGAACGTTTTTGTATTGTTGCTGATCTTTGTTATTGTTTACATTGTTATTGTTTACATTGTTTGCATTGTTTACATTTTCAATGTTTACATTCTGCATGTGTTTACATAGTCATTGTTTACAGTTATAGTAATTAGTTAATGGGCTATGCTAATGCACTGTTACTACTACACTGATGATAAATGAATGATGAATAGTGTCGTGCACTATTGAATGAGAAGTGCACTTATGATCAAGAATTGAGTGCTGATATTTCATATACAAGTTCTTTGATTGGAGACTTGTTTCCCACAGAGACTGGGATAATATAATGTGATGTGAATATACAAGTGCTTAATTAAGACTTGTTACACTTAGGTTTGAAATAAATTAGTTAATTATTTCAGGTTTTGGACTCATATGTTAGACAACATGTCTACATTTGAGCACTTTATTGAGCAGGGTAAATTGCTTGGGAAAACTGGTGATAAGTTAGAAGAATTTGCAACTGCTCGATATGATAAAGCAATGGAAGCTGAACAAAAGAAACTGCAGATGCACGTGGATGAAAAAAGATTCCTAATGGAAATGGAAAAACAAAAAAGGGAATCAGAAGCTGAGGAGAGAAAACTCCAGCTACAGCTAGAAGCTGAAAGACTTCAAAAAAAGGCTGAAAATAAAAGACTTGAAAAAGAGGCTGAAAATAAAAGACTTGAAAAAGAAGCTGAAAATGAAAGACTTCAAAAAGAGGCTCAGGCTGAGGAAAGAAGATTACAGAGAGAGTCTGATGAGAGGAAAGAGAAAGCAAAAATGGAACATGAAGAAAAGGTCTTAGCTTTAGAGTTGGAAAAATTGAAATTGACGAGCATGAGTAATGGTAATGATTCAAACAAGGGTTCATCTTCTGGTAAGGCTAATAATGATACTTTTAAGATTAAGTTACCAACATTTAGTCCTTCCAGTGATGACATAATGTTCTATCTGGACAGATTTGAATAAGCATGTACAGCTCATAACATAGACAAAGCAAAATATGTTTATCAGTTATCAGGGATACTGACAGGTAAAGCTCTAAGTATATTAAATATGGTGGATGAACCTGACAAGAACAATTATGAGGTTGTCAGGGCCGCTTTGTTAAAGAAATATCAGCTTAACGAAGACGGCTATCGTCTACAATTTAAAAACATGTTACCTGGAAATGGAGTTGAATTCTCCGAGTTTATTGCAAGAATACGCATTACTTTCTCACGATGGGTTGAACTATCTAAGACGGAAAAAACTTATGAAGGACTTATGGACTTAATACTTAGAGACAAAGTCATGTCATCTGTCAATGAGTCTTTCCTTGCTTTCCTTCATGAACGTAAACCTAAAACAATAAAAGAAATGGAAGATTTCTGTTGCCAATACGTAACTGCGCACCCACACATAACCATGGGTAACTCTAAGGTGAAAGAAGGTTTACCAGTTGCTTCGGCAGCTCCGTATGGCCAAAACTTTGCTCGTAGATTCCAACAAAATTTTGATAGAAAGAGTAGCGGTAATTTCTGTCAAAATCATGGAAACCAATTTCATGGTGATTCTTCTTCGAAGAATTGGAGACAACCTGATAGTACTCGTTACTATCACCCTAATAATTATAAGCATTTCAAAAGAGGATATGGTAATAGAGGTTATTCCTGCCGAAGACCTCAGAACCAAACAAATAGATGTTCGCATCAATGTGAACATGATAGTAATCGTGGAAACTGGAATTCGAACCAGGATAACAATTACAATAGAGACAATAATAACTGCAGAGATAATAATAACTCTGATAACTTCAGAGGTAATAATAGTCGGGGTAGATCTCAACACAAAAAAAAAGAGATATCAGCAGGCTAATGCTGTACAACAGGAAACTGAGGGAGCCTGTAATCATGTTGTTGATAGTAAAAACTTTGACGCTGTCACTGGTTCTGCTTTTGACTTTGAGAGAGCAAACAAATGCCCCCAATGCAGTACTTTATTCGAACCGGGTACCATAACTACTTTGAGTTGTGGTCACCCACTTCCCGCTCTTCCTGCTGCTGTTGCGCATGACGGGAGGGGTTCTTTAATTCTACATAAGGGTCTTGTTAATGATACTCCGGTCTCACTACTTTTCGATTCCGGATGCACCACTATTGGTGTTAGACAATCGCTTGTAGATCCATCTTGTGCTACAGGAAGGGTTATTAAATATGTCACATTTGGCGGCACTCTAGAAAAATATCCTACTGCTGTAATTCGCATTGCCACTCCTTTCTTTACTGGAGATGTGCATGCTTGTCTCTTACCTAATCCTATTGCGGACCTTATTATTGGTCGTATTCACGGAGTTAGGGAGTGTACCCCACAGCAGATTGCTGCTTGGGAAGATAATAACATGCAAGCTACAAATGCAGTAGTTACAAGAGCACAAGCTCTACAAACACCCGAAACTTCACTGAATAGTGATAATGAAGTTGATAGCCAAGATAGTCACTTAGTAATCACTCGTGACTCTTTCATAAAATTGCAAGAAGAAGATCCTTCTTTAAAAAAATTCTTCGTTCTTGCGAAGAAAGATGATCCGAATCAGGATACAAATAGAAAATCTTGGATTGCAATGAGAAACGGCGTACTTGTACGTATGGTACAAGATTCGACTACGTCGGCACATTCGCAAATTCTTGTTCCCAAGAGCATGAGAGTGCAAATATTACAACATGCTCATGACTCGCAATGTGCTGGACATATGGGTTTTTCCCGTACGAAGTCGAGAGTCCTTGCGGCTTTCTTTTGGCCTTTTGTCAATAAGGACATTCGTATTTACTGCCGATCATGCAAGGTATGTCAGGAGGTCAAATCTAGAGGACCACGACATGCTGCGCCTATCCAGGCTGCTGACATTCCTATTCGGCCGTTTCAGAAAATGGCCATAGATATTATTGGCCCTTTTAAGGTCAAGTCGGCCAGAGGACATCAGTTTATCCTTACATGTGTCGATATGTGCACACGTTGGCCAGAGGCTATTCCTCTTAAGAGCATATCTACTACAGATATCGCAGATGCTCTTTGGTTGATATTTTTCTCGCTTGGGGTTCCCCAGAGAAATATTGTCAGACCATGGCACTCAACTCATATCTGACACTATGTCACAGGTAATGTCTACCTTACATATTGAACGATCTCTCAGTAGTATCTACCATCCTATGTCTAATGGGTTAGTTGAGCGTCTGAATAGAACGCTCAAGACTTTGCTTGGTAAGATAACTGAAGATCATCCTCAAGATTGGGACAGGGTTTTACCCGCGGCTCTCTTTGCCTATAGAGAAGTCCCTAATGAACACACAGGATTTTCTCCCTTCGAACTTGTCTTTGGCGTGCGTCCAAGCGGCCCTATGTCTTTATTACACGATCTCATCACTGCCGATGATATTAGCGATGAAACTCAATCCTCATATGAGTATGTCATTGCTCTTAGACAAAAGATCATTGAGGCATGTAAGCTAGCAACTGCTTCATCAGAAATTGCTAAAGAGAAGGCAAGACAGTTTGCTAACAAGAATAGATGTCTACGACAACTTTGTCCAGGTGACAAAGCATTCGTCCTACTCCCCAGTAGGGAAAATAGACTTCTTATTGCATGGAAAGGTCCGTATGCAATAGTCTCTCGGATTTCCGATGTTGACTATGTGGTCGATATTGATGGAAAGCATAAAACTTTCCACATAAACATGCTTTCGGAATTTCACGAACGTCCGGACTATTTGCTGCCTATTTTCCAGGCAACGGATGATGCTCCTGCACCTCACGGTCATTATTCATCCCTGTCTGTCATACAGGATGAGGAATCTACCTTCTCTGATGTTAATCTTCCCCTTCCAGTGGTTCCATTACATTCTACGGAATCTTGGAAAAAACGTTTCTGTTTCTCCTAATCTTTCTGGTGACGAACATCGACAAGTCTCGTCGATGTTACAAACATTTCAGGATGTTCTCACTGACATTCCTGGACACACAGATGTCATAGAACATGACATAATTCTTACCGACAATAATCCAATTAGGGTTAGGCCTTATCCTATTCCTATACACTTTCAGTCGCAAGTGGAAAAGGAATTGGATGAAATGATTCAATTAAATATAATTGAACCATCGACTTCACCATATTCTTCTTCCATGGTTATTGTCCGGAAGAAGGATAAGAACATACGAACTTGTGTTGATTATCGCAAATTGAATCAGGTCACAAAGTTCGATGCTGAACCGATGCCTTTGTTAGAAGATCTACTGATTAGACTTTCTAATTCTAGATTCTTCACTAAACTTGACTTGTCTAAAGGTTATTGGCAAGTGCCTTTAGCAGAGCATGCCAAACCTCTTACTGCTTTTTCTACACCTAGGGGGTCTATTTCAATGGAATGTTATGCCTTTTGGTCTCATGAACGCCCCTGCCACTTTCGTTCGCATGATGCGTCGAATTCTGTCACATCGTTCGGATGTCATCGCATACTTAGATGACATCTGTCTCTTCAGTGATACCTGGGAAGATCACTATTTAGGGTTATATGACTTACTGTCCACTCTACGTGAGAATAATTTGACAGCAAACCTTCTAAAGCTTTTGTTGGTTTTGGTGAAATCTCTTTCCTGGGTCATCGTGTTGGTCATGGTCTCTTGAAGACAGAAGACCACAATACTTCCAAAATACTGAACATCTCTGTTCCTAAAACGAAGAAACAAGTTAGGAGTCTCTTAGGTTTAATTCAATTTTATGGGAGATTTATTCCAAATTTATCTTCGATCATGGCACCTCTCTCAACATTGTTGAAGAAAGGTTCGCCTAATCTGGTCCGTTGGTCTGAAGAATGCCAATCTTCACTAGACCAAATCAAGAATATATTTTCTTCTCCTCCCATCTTAAGATTACCTACTCTTGATAGGACTTTTGTTCTTCGGAGTGATGCTTCATCCACTGGGATTGGAGCAGCACTGATGCAAGAATATGCAAATACTCTGCATCCTGTTATGTACATTTCTAGAAAACTAAATGCGGCAGAGAGGAACTACTCGGTTTTAGACCGTGAGTTGTTAGCGATGGTTTGGTCAATTCTAAAGCTACAAAGATTCCTCCTGGGCGCACATTTCATTCTAGAGACTGATCAGAAAGCTCTTATAGCTATTCAGACTAAGAATTTGAAGAGTTCGAGATCCACTCGATATGCTATAGCTCTTCAACCTTTTCACTTCACGGTACGAGCTATCCGTGGTGCGGATAATGTGATGGCTGACATTTTGTCTAGATGCCCACATGACTCCAACTAATACTTCTGTCCTATATTTCCATATATTACAGAGTCATAACACACCTATATTTCTACAATAGATTAGCACATCTGTACTTACTTTATATGTACACACTATCGTGCTTTGTTGTCATCTTCTTCTGTTCGTTTTTTAAGATGATAGAGGAGGACTGAGTAGTTAATATAAGGGCCGTTAGTTTACTAAACAGCCACAATTATTAATAATGTATTGTACCTTATGAAGCATATTAGTTATTAATTAGCATTATATTGCTTGTACTTTCTCAGAATGTCATTGTTGAGCTGAGGACTTACCTTACTAGTATCAAGCATGACGAGTTCTAGATTGTGTACTTACCCTCGGAATACCAGAGCATATGTCCTGGATCGTCATGTAGTTTAACTTTACTATGTACTTATGTCATTACATGTCAAAGAATGTACTATTTAAATTTTCCTATCAGATTTGTACATCCATTTTTAAAGACAATATTAGAGTATGCTGTTAATGATGATTATGGTAACTTGCATACGTATATTGTGTTTACATGCTAACGTGATGTGTGTTGGTGACACCTCCCCGATGTGAATATTTTTTGAGACATATTTATTTTTCTGTTGAGGTATATCCTCACCAGACACTCTATATTTAGCCTCATGTTAGGCAATTTAATTAATTATCAGCGCATAATTCGTGCGTTTTGAGCCGCTTATCGCATGCTCTTTGATATTTAAAAAAAAAAAATATGTTCCACATTTTTTTTTATCGGGAGGAGGTGGTGATATGTTGCGTGATAAATTCTCGCAACATCGTTTTATTACAATATCTATTTTATAACGCAAGGGCAACAACTGCTTGAAATTTATAGTCACTTTTCTCGGTAAGCATTTGTCTTCCCGCGTTGGTATTGAATGCAGTTAAGTTTTGAGCTGTGGTCTTTTTGCGCTGGACTGCGCATGACTGGTCTTGTTTTTTGGTCGATCGGTTTCCGCCCACCACTAAGGGAGTGAGCGATTTGAATGGCGAAAGAGATGCCTCATTGAAGAGGGGATCTCCGCTATTTTTTGTTCTGTCAGGGATGTGTAGTCCTCTTAATGGATATTTCGTTTATTCGAGATAATACCTCTAGTGTTTCCCACATGTCGGGAGGCGTGATATTTCTGTGTATTTCCTGAAGGCAAGGTAAATTGACTTTTCATTAACTCTATCGATTTTGGGTCGTGAGCGATTTCGATTCATAGCCTGTCTTCGAAAGTCGTCGTCACGAGATGTTTTTCCCAGCTCACATGTCGCTGTATTGTACTGCATCGGTTGATGCATGTCCCAAGGACCATTACTTGCTACTTTGTTAAATGAACTAGGTTTGGAAAACCTTTATTATCTAGAGGATATTTTTTTGAGGACATTATTTATACTTCGGCAGACGTGTCTGTCTTGCTGAAGTCAGACTAAGGAGAGTGAACTGATCTCATACATCTGGTTATCTCCTGGCTGTTATAGAAAAGGATGGAGTTTTTTCACCTGACTACATTTACAGCACTATGAAATATAACATGCATCTGACTCATCATTGTAATGCTGTCTACCGTCTATTGCTGTATTGAATGTTGCTGTGATAATGACTGTTTGATGTGCCTACAAATTCGCGTAACCATTTTGTCACTGTGGCGTCCACAATAAATAATGAAGAAAAACGTCAACGGCTGTTACAAGAATCATTGACTTTATACGTCGTGAGTTTACTGACGTCCTATGTGGATTGCCCTGTTATTTTTGTATGAACGTTGTTTGACTGAACACATCTGCACACTACACAAAACCAGACATGCGGATACCATCCATCATAATATGGCATCACGCATCAGCCATATGTCACAATTGTGTTAAATTTTTTTGAAAAATTGTTAAGTCGGATAGATCTTGAAAAAAAATCTATCGATTTTTTTTCTCCCCGGTGTACAGGGAATTGTTACGGTATATGTTATTAACGCCGTCTGCTAAAGGTTAGCAGACGTGCAATTGTAAAGGTTAAGACATTTAATATATTGCGATAGATGTTTCAATTATTGAACGCTCCATACACGATCGATTATGATGTGTCTAGCGTTGTTTGGGTCACAGTCGGTAACTAGGAGACGCTACCCTTTGTTACTTGACCGCCAAGCTGAATAGCTGCGTTTTTTTCTAACCTTCCAATTCAATGGCATGATATAGCCATTTATATGTGCATTTATGATGGACCAGGGTCAGTCCTAGAACTCTATATGAGAGGAAACTTATGGAGGTTAGTGTTTAACTAGAATCCTCAGAAGGAGGAGAATAATCGTGTCCCCAATTCGTATGAAATATTCAGACTCGCTAGTCTCACTGTCCGGGCAGGTAGCCATGTCTTATCTGCGCGTCGCATATAGCTGTGATTGTTCTGCGACAATACTGCATTGTATCCTTAAACGGACATTAACAACAACAGTAAACCACATCTACGTTATTGATTAATTTAATGCACATGACTTATAATACGGACTTATGGGGGGGTTCTGCTGCATATTGGCAACGATGGGATTCATCCGTGTGATGGGTGGTACATGGAGTGCGAGGGATAAAGTGGGACGAGTATACACCGTGAGCGCGGGGGGTGCGAACCTTGTAGCGTGGTTGGCGGAGTAATAGGGGAACTACTAGATAGGCCGGGTTAATCTCGATTAGTTGGCACTCTCTGGTATGGTGGGAGCTTCAGGTGCCATCATGGTTACTCAATAATATCTACTCACTTACTAAACTTTACCATAACTCAGGGCACTGAATAGCATGGCGATATGCAATACAAACAGAGGGCGACTTGAGTTATTGTATCGGGCAGCTCGTCAGCATCTCTCTCTATGCGCGAGAATCTTCGCTGAGCATATTTATGTTGAGCCGTCGAGAAACGGGGATAGGCTCGACTGCACACAGACATATGCGTAGACGAAGCACATCGAATAAAACTAAAAATATACTAGCAGATCTACAGACATGCGCACACTTTCGAGCTGCGTAAGCGCAGTCCAATTACCGTCTGGACAACAGTGTTGTCTGCTCATATAACAGACTTCACGTATGAGAGTAGATATGAACAGAAATGGGTCTGATAATAAGGTGCGGCGGGCAGCATATAACAGGGGGTGCACGTTCACCTCTTTGAGCATAAGGAGATGTGCATAGTCGCTCACAGTCTGCAAGGCGAGTGAGAGCAGTAAACAAACACTAGGCATAAATCAGACTAGCACAGGTGGATCCACGGAACAACATAATCTGTTCTTTCTCTTCTAGTAGGATCGAAAGGACAGTAACACACGCGCAAGACAGATGTTAGTCTCACTAATAGAGGGTCAGGTATCGGACGCAACTATAGTGTCAGTATCGTGAGACGTGTAGGAGGGGCATCTATAGCTCACTACGCAGCCGATTGTCAGAGGAGCAGGATAGAGACGCGCTATAGTCGGCTCACCGGACCTATCGCCATCAAGGGATCCATCATCAGATAGATAGGACAGACTTGCGACGGCGATACGGAGCATCGCGGGAGGGCGTCTACTCACATCCACGTACGTCTCAATACACGGCGTAGTAGTCAGATGAAATGAGTATATTCAGAATATAAGAACACGATTTCTGTCATGTGTAATTGGACTACTGGGGGGAGGCGGGGTAATCATACTAGAGAGTGTGTAGCACGGAATTTAACAACTCGACTCTGCGCTGAGTTACTAGACGGCGCCGAGCGGTGCACAGCGCGATGTACACTAGGAGATGCTGTACGGTGAGGAGGGGCGCACGAGGGCGCAGATCGGGAGGGAACTCGCGGTAACCATGTCTGTCAAGCTGTCTAGCTGAAAACTTTACTACTCTTACTTCACACACATGAATTACAAGTGAAGTCTCGGTTTTGTGCACAGACTTGATTCTACGGAACAACTCCTTACAACGAATTAGAGGTCTGGGAAATTGCGAGCGGAAGTACACGTGAAGTCACACATCATTTAGGCTGAGCACTCGCGCTCGCGCGAAATTCGTTCTGCGCAGTACAACAGAATTTTTTAGAGGCGTGTACTACGATAGTCATTACGCTGACATCAGAAGAGTACTATATGGACCCGTGTAACACTTACATTCGGAGGAGAATCTACAAGTATCATGCGGAGAGAATTAGAGGCGCGCTCGCGATGAGCACATATGTAGACAGATTGAAGAGACGTGCTTTCTATGGAGGGGGAATGACTCTCTCTATGACGACTATACGTTCATGCTGTTCTGAGGGCGTGCATACGCTGTTGGGCGGTCGCGTATGGCACGTCGCTGGTCCAGTGTATATATGTGGGAGGGGGGGGGGGGGGGTGGGGGGGTTAAGGGAGGGGGGGACAATAAGAGCTCGCGGCTAGGGCGTGAGAGATGGTATGAGGCGAGCGTCTAGATAGGTGTGCGCGAGGCGCACAAGCGCCCTCACAACGAGTGCAGGGCGCTAAAGCATTATTCTGCCGAGCTCTAGCCGTCTGACATGCTGATATGAGTTTTAGACAAGGGTACGTATGCGCTGCAGGAGAGACTGAGATAGGGGAGCTTCTGCATGCGGGGGACGGAACGTGATCGTAGAGCGCGGGTGCTCCGGTGAGGGCACACGGTCTACTCGGCGGGGTCGATGGGGGTGTTGAAGTCTCTAGTGGGATGCGAACATCATGCGGTGGTGGGAGGTCGCCGCAGTAGCGGTTAGCCACATCACAGGTGATCCCATATATAATGTATATAACCACTAGGGAGATAGTGGACTAGTAGTGGACACTGTGCATCACAAGTCAGGATGGTTGTTCAGAAATGAGCGGACGGTGTGGTGTCAGCAGATGGCATTCGTTTGCCCGATGTAGTACACACGGTGTGGGAGGGTAGTACTGACATGATCTGGAGAGAAGGTATTAGTGAGGTATGGGCCATCTAGGGCGGGCGGGTGTGTCTATCTAGATGATCATGCAGAGAGAGAGGAGTATAGTGAGATCTCATGGTGAGTGTTATGTATCTGTATATAATATACTATATAGGCCCTGTTTAGACGCTATCTTGCGGCGTAGCAGAAGGTGATATCGAGGTCGTGGTCGATAGGAGGAGCTAAAGCGACCATGCGTGCCTGGAACGAGATCGCGAGTCAATGATGATCTGTCAAAGGCGAGCCATGTACGAGCGTGTCGAGATCTGTACGGGACCGTTCTCTTCTTAATGATCGCACAGACACTATGTTAGTAGTTTTAGGGTGACCGGAGGGACACTACACAAGACTGGCGAGACATCTATGGGTCCTATAGAAGACACTCTAGCGAATCGAGAGAGTCGCAAGCGGCGGGCTCATACGAGACACTGCATTAAGTAAGGAGGTGTCTACTCTATTCTCTCCGTGCGCTCATTAGATTACAAAGCTGGGCGATACTGCTGCACTTCGTGATACAAAATGCAGACAAGATGTGTGTTCATTCAATTGACACAATCACAGGCGAGATTACAAGTATAGATGAAGGCGCGAGAGGTTATCTTATGGGCGTAGCGGGTGAGGGGAAGAGGGGAGAGGGGTTCACACAGTTATGAAATAGAAAATACACGTGTACTTTCTTCTCTCTTCTCGAATGCGTGAGTCATTGTACAGGCGAGGTGAGAAAATAGCGTATCCTGAATAATCTAGATCTGTCTTGGGTTCCGTGTAGATGTTTGTATATGTTTGTGATAGGAAGAAAGTATGGGGGGTTTATAGTGGTGTTGGGAGGAGGGGGTTGTTTAGTGGGTGAGAATGGGTTGTGGTAGTATATGAAAGTATTTATTTTATGAGAGTGTGAAAACGGCATATTGGAAGAGAGGGCACAAGCAAGGATTTGAGAGATAGAAAGGAGGGGGGGGGAGGATTATCAGAGCGTCCTATATATACATGACCAGGCAGGGCGAAGGTCCAGCGAATTATTTGGGTACAACTGCGATTTTATAGGTTCTGAAGTCAATTACCATAAGAGGGATGTCAATTGGCTTGACCGAGAAATAGTGACCTATAATTTGACAATACGCACTGCCTCGGTTGACCTCGTCTGCCGACAGATAACCTCAAACTACAGGAAACATCGAGTGCGCGCTAGTCAAATAATTGGAGAACAGCTAGGGAGAGGCGCGAGAAGGTAAGCACTAAGCAACAACGAAGAACAAACACAACCTCACAGACCGATAAAAAACAATTGGGAAACATTTCTGATACGTAGTTGGGTAGGGTCACTATGCCACTAAATAGAGAATAAACATTGTACAGAGAAGTCCAGCGACTGCACGAGCATACTTTCCAACGACTCGTGAAAGCACGCACATCTCGAGAGACGCAGATGCTAATACATAAAGTGATGTAGTTCTATCGCAGAGGTGGCGCTCTAAACAGGTGGGCGGAAAGTTTTGACGGGGGCGGGTGTGCGGCGGGATAGATCCCGAGCCAAGCAGATATTATAAAGAGGGTCTCTTTTTGTGTCTCGATAGAGAGACGAGGGGTGCTCGCAACACAACTCGGATAAGGTAGGAAGGGAATATTGATAATTGTTACGTGGGCTTGGGTAATAGTTGATGTATTGTTAAAGCAGTTCGCGAGAGAGTCATGTGGTCTATTTAGAGTCTCTCTCAAGAGCGTGGGTAGAACTAGAGTAGACGCGCGAGATAGGATCTTACACGTCAAAGATTCTTCATTGTTGACAGGGTGAAAAATTTCGTATAACCACAATATAATAGACAATAAACGATCACATCTATAGCAGTCAACAACTTCCGCGAGAGCAGACAACATTCAAAATCATGCATAATCATTAACATTAACGTAAATCTGCAGTGCATACTTCTCATTTGTCATATACTAATTTACTTCGTCCTCGTCAGCATACTCGGGTGCGGCTCAGAGCGACTGTATGGCACTCCGTTGCGCCAGTGCTTGAGCGGTTCATTGCGGGTTGATAATATAAGGGGGTTATAAAATCGAATAATGAAATTGATGAGTATAAGTACAACAATGATAATCATATTTAGTTATATAACTAATATTCTTCATAAGTACAAATTACATTTGAATAATTGGAATGTGTTTGATAAACTAACGGCCCTATATTACCACTATATCGATCCCACCCTCTATCATCTTTAAGAAATCAACGAGATAGATATGACAACAAACAACATAGTGTTGGTACATATAAAGTGAGTGGGTAGCGTGATGTGCTGAATCTATTGTAGAAATGTGGTGGGGGTGAGTCCTGGGGTTTGTGATTGGATTTTGTGGTCTAGAATTATTAGTTTTGAGTCATTGGGGCTATCCAGAATTGAGGATGGTGAGAGAGAGTGAGAGAGTGAGTGCGCGGCGAGAACGGAGTGAGATATATAAGTGGGAAGTGAGAACTCACTATATATAACTTGAGAGGTTGCGTGAGCGTGGTCGAGCCTTTCATTACTGGTTGTAGTAGCTGATAAGAAGATACGGCGGAACATCTCGGACCGCTGGAGGACGTAGTGCGTCGTGCGCTGAGTAGTTCGAGTCTAGTAGCGACAAGGAGATGTGAGGCAAGATTAGTTAGTACTCGTGTATCGTAAAGCGCACAGTCTCTCAGGTTTGGAAAGACACTGTAAAAACTGTTTAGGTGGTTGCGAAGCAAGTAGAGGGGTGCAAGTGCGGCTCAAAGCTATCTGGCTCACATGTACACTAGATTTACCGCGACCTGTCTCTAAGTGCAGCGGGACACAGCTGGCGCTCACACCGAGGAGGAATATTCACTGACAGCACAATTACAGATAATATTAAAGGTCCAACTCTAGAGGTGGCGTCACGACATCGAAGGTGTAGGCGTTGGCAAAAGCAGCATCGAACAACAGCTAAGCACATTGTGTAATCTGCCTCAGCTAAATTTACATTTATACAATAAAGCAAACAAAATTCCTATTGAAGCATAATAAAGGAAATTAAAACTAAGAATTAACAATAGATCTGTAACAGAGTCAATAATAACTTATTCTAATCATATTTAGCCTTTATTTTTTTTTATTTTTTTTTTTCTTAACCAGCGGCACTTGGGGCTTTCAGCCCTTCGGCCCAATGACATGTCATTGCGAGGCTGGGGAACCTGAGGACTTTCCTTCCAACCCGGTCAGGAGCTTCGCTCCTTCCCATCCACAGAGGGGTTATCACAGGAGCCGTTCAGGAAATATTCAGCTGCAAATCATAATAAAATCAAATACTTGCTAACATTTCCTAATTGATTAGTTTTAGGAAACATCTGGCCCAAAGATGTTGCTATTAACTGGCGATGTTTGTCCAAGTTTTTAATTTTAAAAAGTTTTTGTTTACTGCGGAAAAAAACCTTTAATTTTATCAATTTCCAGTTAACATCTCAAACTCATACTTGCCACATGCTATGGTTTACCCATAATCTGTACAAGGTGTTTGCGTTTTCAGAATTGTACACCCTGTACATAATTTCTTTACAGGTTTTCTAACCCATTCCCTTATTACCGTGTCTCAGAGTTCTTTTATAAGGTCCTATTGAACACAGGATTTCCCGGTCTGTTAGTGATAATTAAGCACAGAAATAGACTAAATGATGACACCATCACATTATTTTTTACAGTGTAAAATAAACTCAGACATTTATTGTTTGGGTTTTAAATAAGTTAAGACTTGCTTTAAAAAGGAAAGTCCCCGTACCTCATTTATAATGCAGCCCACTGTAATTGAAAATATTTTTACACGAATTAACTATTTTGATATGGTTTTTTTTCAGTCTTTGTACAGGTTTTGTGGGTCTTTGTACAGGGTTTTGAATTTTTTGTACAGGTTTTTCATCTCTGAGGTGTGGCATGTGTGCAAACAGTCACCTCTAACCTTCAACTTCATGAAGCAAAACAAAGAAATAATAAAACAACAAAGCATGCCAAACTAGATGTGAGGAATCAAATCAGTTGAGTTAGTGAGATTAACTTGCCAGATTGAAAAAACATAACCAAATAAATAAATAAAATTATTGTTAAAGATGTGAAACACAAGCAAAGCATTGCAGTAAGAAATACCAGAATACAAAAACATTAAATGTCCAAGTTGAAAGGAAGAAATCTGAACACTGAACAAGGAATATTATATCAAAATGTCCAAGAAAATAACAAAATTGAAAAGGAAGAACAAATCTGAAAACACTGAACAAGTTGGAAAGAATTCAAGACTATATCGACAAAGAAGACTCTAGGCAGAAATATGTCTCCGACTATATAAGAAAAGACGATGGTCATATATCGGTCATGTCCTACGAATGCAAAACAACAGAATACCACTACAGGCGCTCACTTGGGTTCCTGAGGGTAAGCGGAAAAAAGGAAGACCAAAAGAAACACTCAGAAGAACAATAATAAGAGAAGGAAGAACGTTGGGCCTAAATAATGTGCAAGAGCTAAGAGGAGTGGCGTCACAATGAACAACCTGGAGAGCACTGGTTTCTGCCTTATGCGCCGTGTTTGGCGCTTAAAGAATTTATTATTATTATTATTAATTCTTAAAAGAAAGAAAGGGAGGAAAAATAATTATTAAAATTGCAAGTTAGGGAAAATTCTGTGTGAGAACTGTCCAGATTTTCAGGGTTTTAGTGCAAGCATTCCTGTGGAAGTGAAACAAACTGGCAAGGCCTGGATTTTTTGCTCAGGTAAAAGTACATAATTTTTAGACAAGAAAATAATTAAGATGGTTAGTAGAGAACCCATTGCCTGTCTTCAAGATGCAATGCTGAGGTAACAGATGTGACTGCCCAAGTTTAACTGCGGCTGTGCAACTTTAAAAGGGTTAAAAAAATAATAATCTTGACCTACCATGTTGCCATACATTCCTGACAAATCCTTCAAATAAAGCAAAAGTGAGGAGGAGGGTTAACAAGGAAGACGTAATCCTCCAGTCATTGAACTCAATCTAAAAATGAGCTTAGATAAATATATTTATGAACAGTTAAGTTGCTTTTTGTGTGTCTAGGCATCTTTTTTATTGTAATTTTTTGGGTTTTATTTTGCTGTGGGCATGTCTTCTACTCATGTCATAACTGATGACTTATATGAGGTGGTGCACAGTTCTGGCAACCTCATTATATAAAAAAAAGGCTACAGAAACCACTGCTACAAGAGCACAGGGGGCATTTAAACAGGGCTCCTCTAAAACGATTAGCTGTAGTAGTAGCTTCATGCTCTGTTAGGAGCAAAAATAGATGTTTTCTACAGGGTTCTAAATGATTTTTTAAAATAGAACAATGTCTGCTATATGTTTTAGGCAAAATGTCTGCTATGTGTTTTAGGCAAAATGTCTACTGTGTTTTAGCTTAATGTCTGCTGTGTTTTAGGCTTAATGTCTGCTGTGTTTTAGGCAAAATGTTTGCTGTGTTTTATGCATGTCTGCTGTGTTTTAGGCATAATGTTTGCTGTGTTTTATGCATAATGTTTGCTATGTTTTAGGCACAATGTCTGCTGTGTTCTAGGCAAAACATCTGCTGTGACCTAGGCACAATGTCTGATGTGGTCTAAGCATAATGTCTGCTGTGTTTTAGGCCTAATGTCTGCTGTGTGTTAGCTTAATGTCTGCTGTGTTTTAGGCTTAATGTCTACTGTGTTTTAGGCACAATGTCTGCTGTGTTTTAGCCATAATGTCTGCTGTGTTTTAGGCATAATGTCTGCTGTGTTTTAGGCACAACATCTGCTGTGTTTTAGGCATAACATCTGCTGTGTTTTAGGCACAATGTCTGCTGTGTTTTAGGCTTAATGTCTGCTGTGTTCTAGGCACAATGTCTGTTGTGTTTTAGCAATGATTTCCCAGTGCATTCAATGCAAATAAATTTGTATAACGTAATAACTTCCATAATGCATGAGACAGATGAACACTGCAGCATAAATAAGGCACAGTGTCATGCAGAACGCATCCTTCAGTCAATTTCTGTGTGCATCACTATGTCCTAATATAGGCGACTAATATGAGGTTGTGCATGAGGGTGGCAACCTCATCATGTAAAAAAACCACAGTTGTAAGAGCATGTGAATGCTTAGTGCAGGTCTCCTGCAGTGGTGGCTTTATGCTCCATGAGGAGCGAAAAAGAAAATGATGATATTAGATATTTCTCCCATGTCACATTAGATATTTCTCCCATGTCACATTAGATATTTCTCCCATGTCACACAGAACACTGTGTTTCAAATATTGTCATTGGCTGACCAGCTAATTTACTAATTTGTCAAAGTCTGATTTAATTATCTGACTCTATCATCTCTGACTCTTTGCAACTATGCAGAAGTAAAAAATTGACCTAAAATGAGTCTGCAGATAATATATTCTAGAGTTCCTCCACTGAACACGTAATATTTTACTGATTTGTCAAATTCTGATTTCATTCTCTGATTCTGTCATTTGTGATATTTTACAACTAAGTAAAAGTAAAAAAAAAAAATTGATCTAAAATGAGTCTGCCGTTAAATATTCTAAAATTTCCATACTGTAACCCAGATCTATTTTACTGATTTGTCAAATTCTGATTTCGTTCTCTGATTCTATCATTTGTGATATTTTGCGCCTATGTGTTTACTAAAGATGAGTCTGCAGTCAAATATTCTACTGATTTGCCAAAGTCTGTGATTCTATCATCTGCGACACTTTGCAACTGCGTAAAAGTAAAAATTTACTAAAAATGAGTCTTGAGCTAAAATATTATAAAATGTTCTCCTACTGTACACGGACAGATATAAATAATTATAAATGATAGATAGTTTACTGAAGAAAACAATTTACCTTCTTTCAAAACTAGTAGCATATTTTCAAAATAGGAAATAAGAGCCTAAAATAACCAATAGACAAATATGTCAGTGTTACGTACATTTATTACCTAAGGGGGTAGTCTTCGGTCCTGCCAAATGTACGCACCAGTTTTATGTAGTTATATTATTTGTGCGTTCGATTGATTCACGCACCGACGTGCACAATGCTGTGTGAGTTGCTTTGGACGCACGTGTAACCTAGTTGAGTAGTTTGTGACGTCAGGTTTTGAAGTGGAAACATGGAACTGGCTTGTGTCCATGATTGTAATTTTATATTGTGTATCCAATGGCATGTTGAAGGAAGCCATTTATTATTGTGATTTGTATTGGTCTTCAGGTCGAAGCCAATCGCAGTAATGTCACGTAAGTTATCGCCCACTTCTTATTTTAATGCTGCATAAAAAGGCCGCTCTACTACTAATCTAGTGGGAATTTTATCATTCCTAGAATGGATCTACAGAGTCGCTTGCCTTTAAGATTTGGATCGTAGACGGAGAATTCCTACGAGTAGAAGAAGTTATATTGTTTACCTTATGCACATGTTTTAAATGCCGTACATGCTTCAATGCCAAAGTCGTGGCATGGATGTAAAGAGAGGGTAGCCAACTGAAAGCCTTTAACTGATAGGATTATCGTATATGACTTTGTGTGAAATTATATGATGTACAACGCTATGTAGGATGAACGTCTGGGAATTTTAACAAATGTAATATGGAAGATTTCATCCCAGAGTATGAATACGTTACCATGATAGACGTCCTTGAAAGAAGGTCAACGGTCGTGACTGAGAAGGATATTATACGGTAACAGTTTTGTAATCCTTAGTCTATGGACAGAGGTCTTTACTAGAAGAGAATCTTCAGGAACTTTAGCAGCAATAATTAATATGTTGTCGTGTGATCTTTGCGCCTGTGACGATGTCCGTCTTGTCCACTTCGTGTCCTGGTGAATAAAATCTATGTAAAGTTACCAACGACTTGTGTGCTGCCAATACTTGACCAGTTCACCCAATTCAAGATACTTGTTGGTTTTCGTTTGAAAAACATTGTTGACATTTATTCCATTGTAACCATTCGCGTTTCAATTCATCACTATGAAAACGACACCAACAATAACTGGTAGGCCAGTGCGGTCTGGAAGTAATTTCAGGAACGTACCCATCCAATTGATCGTTTGAAAAGAAGAATTTTTACTTTCAAGGCGACATCATCTCAATTTGGATCCTAGCGGAATATGAATTAAAATCAACTCAAATGCTCAAAGTCTTCAATCAACCTCCACGTCAAGTTTCACAGTGACTGATTACTTGGAGATCATCTCTTCATCATTATTGCGTGCGAGCTGTAATCTAGATAAGCAGAACGAAGTATTTTATCTGTAGACATACATCCACGGAGACGAGGCACATTGATTTTTTACCTGCACGCGAGATGAGTATAGCGTGTTGTCGTTGTACGCTTTATTACAATTAGCTGTGCCTTAAATGTCTATATATATATATTTTCTATGTTATGTGTTATGTTTTGTGTATTCTTCGCGGGAGGTTGGGAGGTAGATCTGATGAACGAGATCCATCTCGAAGCCAATTCGGGCTCTTCTTCAGACGTTCTGTAGGGATCATTTTGTAAGTTTCAATTGAGCGATAGTTCCGGTACAAGGCTAGAAACCTTGCCGAAGTTCCGATCGCTAGTTGCTTCTTATAATACTATCTATTTAGCTGTTTCGTCACGTTTAATTGTTGTTTTTGGTAGCTATTTTTACTTGTACCTTGGTTTTATGATGAATTGTGTTTGTATTTCGCGTCCATCTCACCTTTCCTGTCGTTTAGTTTCTTACAAAACCTATGTTTTTTACACTGTGTTGTCAATTGTCTTGTGCATTATTTAATCGCAGTTATCATCGTAATTCTTTACGACATTCCATTTTAGTTTCTCATTTTATTTTAATTGGATTTCTGCGAACGTCTTCGTTTGTTTTGAATATCTTGTCGTGTCATTATTGTGCTATTGTCTGTCACATTACTGCTTTCACACCATTACATGTTATAAATTACATTATTAATTATTAATATTATTGCCTATTATATAAATTGATTTTACCGTTCTAGAACAGGAACGAAGAACACTAGTTGTAGTAACACTTTTAAGTAGTATTATTACATAATAAGCTTGAATAATGGCTACCTTAGACTATTTCATTAAGCAAGCAAAAGCTTTGCAAATACCTGCTGAAGAGGTAAGACAATTCGCTATGTCAGAATATAAGAAAGCTCAAGAAATAGAAGCTGATCAGAGAAGGTTAGAAACTTTACGTTTGGAAAATTTGAAATTTGAGGCAGATCAAAAACGGATTGAGGCTGAGGAACATGAGAAGAAGATGAAATTTGAGGCAGATCAGAAACGGATTGAGGCTGAGGAGAATGAGAAAAAAATGAGATTAGCTGCTGAATTAGAAGAGAAACGATTTCTGCGAGAGGCAGAACAGAAACAAAAGGAGGCTGAAGAAAGACTTAGAAAAGAAATGGAAGAAAAAAGATTAATAGCTGAAAAGGAAATGGAACAGAAACAAAAGGAAATGGAAGAGAGAAGATTGATAGCGGAACAAAATGTAAAACGACTTCAGCTTGAGATGGAAGAGAATGAAAAAAAACGACAGCATGAACTGAAATTAGCAGAGTCAGAATATGAGAGAATTAGGTTAACTCAGGAAGCTAATTCTCAGAGAACTTTTGAAAGCCAAACTTCATCCAGACATGATAATTTTAAGGAAATTCACCTTAAATTACCAAAATTTAATCCCCCGTCTGATGACGTAATATTCTTCCTAGATAGGTTTGAGGCCACTTGTGGGTCTTATAACGTGGATAAAGCGCTATACTGTACATATTTATCCAGATTACTTACAGGAGATGCATTAGCAGTTTATCATACCACCAGCATTGGTGAGAAAAATGACTACAATGCTCTTAGAGCAGCACTTCTGCAAAAATTCCAAATGACAGAAAACGAATATCGTTTGAGATTTCACACATTACTACCTCAATCTGCCAGAAATTTTAGTGATTTTCTGTCACAGATACGACTAACATTAGAAAGATGGATCGAATTATCCAAAATTGAAAAGTCGTATGAAGGTCTCTTTGATTTACTGATGCGCGATAAGGTACTTTCGTCGGTAAACCCTACATTTCTCGCATTTTTACACGAACGGAAACCTTTATCTATGAAAAATTTAGAAGAACATGCAAAAAACTTCTGCACTGCTCACCCAAACATGGATCTAAGTAACGCGCAGATTAAGAGTGAATTGCCTGTTGCTTTTGCAGCACAACAAAACAATTTTTCACGCAATCGTTCTTTTAGTGCTGATAGGTATGTCAATAAGGGAAATAATCATAATTTCAACAATGATAACTTTTACAAAGGGAAGCAATTTCAACAATCTGCTCCATTTAATGTTTCTTGGAACCAAACTCACAGATCGCGAGATTTTGGTAACAATTATTTTAAAAATAATCAAGGACATTATAATAAACAAAACTGGAGATCAAGGTCTCAGGGTCCGCAAAACAGACAATTTTTTGGAAATAAACCATTTAACCAACATCATAACGATCATTCTACAAATTATCGGACTAATCCAAATTTTAACTCTAGCAGAAACGACAATTATGGCAATTTTAATGACAAAAATCACAATCGATCGCGCCGACGAGATAGATCGTCGAATAATACAGGTAGACATTCTAATGTTGCTTTTAATGATACACAGGCTAACATTGAACAGGGTAAAGTAGCTGAAACTCACAATGCTATGTCTTGTTCTCTAGATTGTTCCCAGGTGAAAGACTGTCCAGAATGCTCGACTCTTTTCCAGCCTAAGGCGATCACGACGCTGCGTTGCGGACATACCTTGCCTAGCCTGCCTGCAGTCTGTACAGCCACTGCTGCGTCAGTACACCAGGGACAGGGCTCTCTTAAGTTTCACAAGGGATTTGTCAATAATATTTCATGCTCTCTCCTATTTGACTCAGGTTGTACAACAATCGGTGTCCGGACTTCGCTGATCAACCCAAGTTGTGCCACGGGCCGGGTTGTCAAATGTGTAACATTTGGTGGCACAATTGAAACATTTCCCACTGCTATTATTGATCTTCATACTCCTTTCTTTACAGGAAAGATCCAAGCATGTCTTCTGCCTAACCCAATTTGTGATGTAATACTGGGTCGCATACATGGTATTAAAGAGTGTACACCTCAGCAAATAGCTGAATGGGAAGAGCGACATATTCAAACTGCAAATGCAGTAGTGACTAGAGCGCAAGCTACTAATATGTCGCATGATACACCTATTGAACCTACAGTTCATACCACTTGTGATGATGATGCTCCTATTTCACGGGAGTTGTTTGCAACATTGCAAAAGAATGATAATTCATTAAAAAAATTCTTTCAGTATGTTAACAAAAAGAATACAAGCAACAAACTTGCAAAATCTAGACATGACTTTATACTTAAAAATGGGATTTTGGTTAGAGTAATACGGGAAAAGGATTTATCCTTATGTTCTCAGATTCTTGTCCCATCCTGTATGAGATCTCGTATATTACGACATGCTCATGACTCGCAATGTGCGGGCCATATGGGTTTTTTCGCGTACCAAATCCAGAGTGCTTTCGGCATTCTACTGGCCAGGCGTCCATAGAGATGTTACTCTCTATTGTCGGTCCTGTTTGATATGTCAAGAAGTTAAGGTACGGGGTCCATTTCATGCGGCTCCTATTCAAGCTGCGGACATCCCGATTAGACCATTTGATAAAATGGCCATTGACATTATTGGTCCAATGCTTCCATCTGCTAGAGGGCATACGCATATTCTTACGTGCATTGATATGTGCACTCGTTGGCCTGAGGCCATCCCTCTCAAGAACACTTCATCTGCCAGTGTAGCAGAGGCATTGATGTTAATCTTCTCACGCATTGGTTTTCCACGGAAAATCTTGTCGGATCATGGGGTTCAGTTCATTTCTGAATCCATGTCTCAAGTTATGAAGACATTAGGTATAGACAGATCTCTTAGTTCTATTTATCATCCGATGTCAAATGGGTTAATTGAGCGTCTCAATAGGACACTCAAGCAGTTGTTGGGTAAGATGACTCAAGACCATCCCCAAGACTGGGATCGGGTCCTACCCGCTTGTCTCTTTGCGTATCGCGAGGTACAAAATCAAGCAACGGGGTTTTCTCCGTTCCAGCTTGTTTTTGGCATGCAACCACGCGGTCCGATGTCGTTAATCCACGACTTATTGGTGGATGAGAATATTGAAGAGGAAACTCAATCCTCTTATGAGTATGTGATCTCTCTTAGAAAGAAAATCATAGATGCTTGTAGACTAGCTACTGCATCATCCGAACATGCCAAAGAAAAAGCTCGTCTATCTGCAAACAAATATAGACGTCTTCGCCAGCTCATACCTGGTGATGAAGCTTTTGTATTACTCCCTGCGCATAACAATCGTCTTTTAATTACCTGGAGAGGTCCTTTCAGGATCATCTCAAGAATATCCGATGTCGACTACATCGTTGATGTTAATGGCAAACATAAAACCTTCCACATTAACATGTTGAAGGAGTATTACTCACGTCCTGATTATCTACAATCGGGGGTCCAAGCAACTGACGATCCTACACCACCTATTCAACACTATTCTAGTTTGTCAGTCATCCAAGAAGAGGAATCTTCTTTCGATGATGTACAACTACCAATACCAGTTGTACCACTCCATTCCACTGAGAAATGGAATGATGTTACTATCTCATCTACTCTTACTGATGATCAACGTCAGCAAGTCTCTAAAATTCTACACACGTATGAGGATGTCCTCACTGACATCCCAGGTCATACGTCAGTCATCCAACATGACATTATTCTGACTGACGATACACCGATTCGAGTTCGCCCATATCCTATTCCTTTACACTTTCGTGATAAGGTTGATAAGGAATTGGATGATATGCTCCAATTAAATATAATTGAACCATCTTCATCACCATATTCTTCTTCTATGGTAATCATTAGGAAGAAAGACAACAATATACGTCTTTGCGTAGATTACAGGAAGTTAAACAAAGTTACAAAATTCGATGCGGAACCATTACCTCTTTTAGACGACTTATTAGAGAAATTATCTCATGCCACATTCTTTTCGAAATTTGACCTTTCAAAGGGTTATTGGCAAGTGCCACTCACTACAAAAGCAAAGCCACTCACCGCTTTCTCGACACCACGGGGTCTTTTTCAATGGAATTTTATGCCTTTCGGGTTAATGAATGCGCCAGCTACCTTTGTACGCATGATGCGCCGCATATTGTCTCATCGTCCCGATGTCATTACTTATATAGATGACATCTGTCTTTTTAGTGACTCTTGGGATGAACATATTCAGGGTTTAAAATCTTTACTTTCTACCTTACAGGATTATAACTTAACAGCGAAACCTTCAAAGGCTTTTGTCGGTTTTCATGACATCTCATTTCTTGGTCACCGTATAGGTCGCGGTTTAATGTATACAGAAGACAGTAAGGTCTCTAAAATTTTAAACATCTCAGCACCTAAGACAAAAAAACAAGTGAGGTCACTCTTAGGACTAATACAGTTCTATTCTAAATTCATCCCTCATTTGTCTACTATAACTGCACCTCTTTCGTCTTTACTGAAGAAGGGCACACCTAATGTAATAAAGTGGTCGCAGGATCACCAAACGGCGTTAGACTATATATAAAACAAATTTTTTCAAATAAGCCTTTTTTAAACTTGCCTAACAAAGATCTCACCTTTGTTCTTCGCAGTGATGCTTCTTCCTACGCTATTGCGGCAGTTTTGATGCAGGAATACGGAGGCACCTTATTTCCTGTTATGTACGTATCCAGAAAGCTTACAACGAGCGAGATAAATTACTCCGTTCTAGACAAAGAGCTCCTTGCTCTTGTCTGGGCAATCACAAAACTGGATCGTTTATCTCCTCGATCACACTTTGTGGTGGAGTCTGACCAGAAAGCTCTTACCACATTGAATACAGGGAACGTTAAGTCATCAAAGTCAGCGCGTTACGCTATAGCTCTTCAACCGTTCCATTTTGAGATACGAGCTATTCCTGGAGTGCAGAATGTATTTGCAGACTGTCTTTCAAGATGCCCTAGTGAACTTGGTGAAACTAAACTACTTTTAGATGGAGAAATGTCCTCACCGAAACATGAATAACTTTGTACAGTGTCATTAATTGTACATCTGTGAAGACTATGTATAGTTTTGCAGTATTCGTATAAATATAACTTTCAGAACATACTTACATATGGATTATAACATTATTTCTTGTGAAGTAACGTTTTATTAGAACGGGAACAGTGATATTAAAGTAACATTTTTTTTAGTATGGAAACATTGGAAAAAAAGCAACAAATAGACATTCATTATTGTTATGAAACATATTACACTACATATCGTGTTCGTAAACTTATTTCGTGCATGGAACATTAGGAACATATTCTTGTTGACTCTAAATAGTTCTGAACGAATATTCACAATGACTGAAATTAGAATTACTTAGAATAAATTACTAGTTATTTATTTATGTGTAATTAAGTACTAGAATTAGATTAATTCAATTTAATCGATTTAATTGATTATGAATCACACATCTACTAACGTTATTAGTGTCTCGCAATACGTGTAGTCACGTATCCCACTACATGATATTTCACTTTTAGATAACTAGTCAAACTTACTAGTGCTAGATATCAGTAGGTGCGTTGCTTCTTAAAGTGTTTAATTTTGCATTGCTTCATTTTTGCACATTGTATTTCAAAATTTTCTGTTTCATTGATTTTCTTATCATTGATTATCATCAGTGTTGCTGTTCATTTTCATTTTTGAAATCATATGTTTCAAATTTTGTTGAAAACTTAGTTGAATTTTATTATCATCTTTTTTGTTGATTCTTCATTTTCATTTTTTTTCAACTTCTTTTTACTTCGAATATTACCACATCGTTCCAAAGTAGGTCGATGGTGGATGTGTGCTTTAATGCATACTGTCATTTAGTTATATTAATTTCAAGTCAATATTCTTTTCTTAATATGATATAACTTTATGCATTGTATATATTGTTGTAGTTTTGACTCACCTCTCTCGAGTAATTAGTTCGAAAAAAATTAATAGAATTAATTTTTTTTTAAGGGGAGGTAATAAGGGAGCTGTTACGTACATTTATTACCTAAGGGGGTAGTCTTCGGTCCTGCCAAATGTACGCACCAGTCTTGAGATAGTTATATTATTTGTGCGTTCGATTGATTCACGCACTGACGTGCACAATGCTGTGTGAGTTGCTTTGGACGCACGTGTAACCTAGTTGAGTAGTTTGTGACGTCAGGTTTTGAAGTGGAAACATGGAACTGGCTTGTGTCCATGATTGTAATTTTATATTGTGTATCCAATGGCATGTTGAAGGAAGCCATTTATTATTGTGATTTGTATTGGTCTTCAGGTCGAAGCCAATCGCAGTAATGTCACGTAAGTTATCGCCCACTTCTTATTTTAATGCTGCATAAAAAGGCCGCTCTACTACTAATCTAGCGGGAATTTTATCATTCCTAGAATGGATCTACAGAGTCGCTTGCCTTTAAGATTTGGATCGTAGACGGAGAATTCCTACGAGTAGAAGAAGTTATATTGTTTACCTTATGCACATGTTTTAAATGCCGTACATGCTTCAATGCCAAAGTCGTGGCATGGATGTAAAGAGAGGGTAGCCAACTGAAAGCCTTTAACTGATAGGATTATCGTATATGACTTTGTGTGAAATTATATGATGTACAACGCTATGTAGGATGAACGTCTGGGAATTTTAACAAATGTAATATGGAAGATTTCATCCCAGAGTATGAATACGTTACCATGATAGACGTCCTTGAAAGAAGGTCAACGGTCGTGACTGAGAAGGATATTATACGGTAACAGTTTTGTAATCCTTAGTCTATGGACAGAGGTCTTTACTAGAAGAGAATCTTCAGGAACTTTAGCAGCAATAATTAATATGTTGTCGTGTGATCTTTGCGCCTGTGACGATGTCCGTCTTGTCCACTTCGTGTCCTGGTGAATAAAATCTATGTAAAGTTACCAACGACTTGTGTGCTGCCAATACTTGACCAGTTCACCCAATTCAAGATACTTGTTGGTTTTCGTTTGAAAAACATTGTTGACATTTATTCCGTTGTAACCATTCGCGTTTCAATTCATCACTATGAAAACGACACCAACAGTCAGGCAAATTAAAGTTTACCTTTTAATCCAATTTTTTTATACCCTTATGTTTACTCACGGTAGAAGAGGAACGACTAAGTAAGTATGTTTACTGTCTCCTCAGAAATGATAAAATTTATAAGTATAGGTAGTTCTTTGTTTACACGATATTTGCGTTCACGAAACCCTCGCGTAAACAGAAATCGCGTAAATGGAACAGGATTTTCTCATTGAAAAACATTTAATGTAAGCGGGATGCATTCCTTCAATGCTGTACATAATAATAAAGATAAATACATGTAATAATAAACAGTTTAAATTAATATAGACCATTCATATTAAATGCACGTACAGAAAACAACACTGACAAATTATTCAACACTGACAGGGGTAGGCCCATTACCATCTTCATCAATTTCTAATTCAACCAGGGGTGGGTTGGTCAGTCATCTGAATGAGAAGCAGGTGATGCAGCAATGATCTGTTTCCTGAAGGTGTCTATATTTGTTTGAGTTTGTGACTTTCTCTGCTCACTGAGAATTTTCAGGTAAGGAGCAGCACATTCCATCATTTTCCTGACCATGTTAGGATCATCTTCAAAGATCATAAGGCGGCCTAGTGGTTGTTGCTGGCTGGTGCAAGTTGCTGCATCTTTTTCTTCTTCTGTGGTGATCTTCTCCAGCGCCAACAACTCTTTATTGTTCAGTTCTACTGTTTCTTCTTCTTCTTCTTCCCCGTTCATCCTGAAAAGGACGTTGGTTGCGTTGTGTCTGTTTACAGTGGAGCTGTGATATCTGCGCCTTTCGGCCGGCACATCCGACTTCAGCACGGCATTTTTTGGGACCGGGTTTGCCTTCCCTCTTCGATCCCTACTCTCTCAGCCAGACTGCGGTGATGCAGCCTGTTTCCAGGACCACCACGTGGAGGTGGAGTAGGGTCTTGGTCAGCTCTGGTTTGCTGACCCTGACGCCAGCAGTCAAGCTATGGGTCGCTGACTGCATTCTCTATTGCTGCGTCTTTGGGTCCCAGTTCTACTGTTTGAGATTCAATCAAATTTACTATTTTAATTTTGTCAACTCCATCTAAGCTAGCTCTTGGGGCCATTCTGACACAATCCGTCATAGCTGTGATACTACTGTCTCCAATGCTAAATCCTTCACAGTAATTCCACATAGTCTTGAGTAGCAAAAGTGCATCTTTAATAGTGAATGCCTTCCAAAAATCCTTCAAAGAAACATTCAAATTGTCATCAACTTGCTCTTGCACTCACGTTGGTCCACAGATAAAATGTCTAGATATCAGGTCGTGTAACTTTGACGCATAAATAAAACAAAAATGCCTAAAAACTGGTGCGCACGTTTCAATTCACGTAAATTAAACACGTGTAAACAGAGAACTACCTGTACTGATAAAAAAGTGGCTTGGCAATGTTAACACTGCTTTGATGGTCCGCCAGACACAAATGGCCAATGGATGATAATAAGTTGTACTTTTTACTATTTAACTGACTTTTTAATGCTTTAAACTGTCTTGCAATTGCTTTTTTTTAAGAACCACTTCAGCAAGCAGGAAGTACAGCTGATCTGAAATGATCTGAAGGACAGACTACCTATCCTTATAGAACACTCGTGTTACATTTTAATGACATGTCACTCAATGTCTCATCACACTGTCACATCAGTATAAATCTACGTGACCAGATTATGAAAATCTATCTTGACAAAGGCTTCTGATTACAGACCTAGACAAAAGACATTTGAAGTATGAAAGCACAAAGTGAGGAAGCTTCCAGTTCACAGACAACTAAAGCTTCTCATAATATGAGGACTTCTGCGTCACAACAAATTTACATAGAACTACAGCCTCTATACCTGGAACACAACAACATGTATAGCAATCACAGTGAAGCAAAACAAAGACACTTTTAAAACTAACGTTATATCAAAGATATTAAGAGGATACTCTGACATCAAAAGTCTATATATCAACTTTGATCTAATGACAATATTGATTTAAAAAAAAACACACACCTAATCCAAAGGAGTGCCTTTTTTGTTGTGATGCCACTTTTGCCAATGCCGCCAGTGATTCGTCAGCTTCAGAGTTAGTCCTTAGGCGGAACAACTCACCAGGAAAACTTGGGGAGCGGGTTGTGCTGTTGTGATGGCTTCTTTCGTTAAGTGAGTGGGAAAGGTCGTGGATGCTGTCTGCTCGGAACTGAAACAAATCATGCAGGAAATTTTTATTTAGCAATATTCTGAAATTTCAGATACAACCTGGCAACATTTAACAACAGTTTCTTCATAAAAGAGATTTTTAATGTACTTATGTTTTGTGTCATAATTTCTTTCACAACTATAATGTTCAGCAAAAGTGGAAAAATAACTGTTTCTGTAGTGGCTACTTGTCTTATTTTTCCCTCACAGTTATAAAGTTCAGCAAAAGTGGCAAAGTAATTTATTCCAATGTGGCTACTGTATCTTCCTTTCTTTCAAACAGCTAAAATGTTGATCAAACGTGGAATAATCATTTTTCCCATAGTAGCTAACCTCTTCCCTCCTTTAAATTTTTTTTGATCATGTCTCAAAAGTTGCCCTTCTCACAATGCTTATTTCTGTTTCCATCATTTCTCACACCTCGTCCAATCAAAACCTATCCTACCTATCACTAAAATAATGGAAAGCCATGATGTAGTACATATACCAGAAATTGATATTCAAAAACTTACAATGATGCCTAAATGTTTTTTAAACATGTAAAATAGATATCTTATGTAATCTCTAAAATAAAAAAAAATGACAGAAATATACAAGAAAGTAATATTCAAAATCCAACGCTGACAAACTATGTGCTTTTTTTCTTTTTCTTAGATGGTGCAAAACTTCTTCTTCATCGTCTTCTTTCAAATAACCACACCTAATCTCTCTTATAAAAGCTGGCAACATCTCTGGCTTCTCTCGTCACCATCAAGTTTCTCCCTCCTCAACTGGGTTGGAGAAGGCCACGCTGCCACCCTGCTCCTCTCATGCAGCCAATAGTGTTGGAGTACGTGTTCTACTGTTTGTTTGTCCTCCTCATATGGGCACATATCTGTCTGTCTGTTTGTCCTCCTCATATGGGCACATATCTGTCTGTCTGTTTGTCCTCCTCATATGGGCACATATCTGTCTGTCTGTTTGTCCTCCTCATATGGGGACATATCTGTCTGTCTGTTTGTCCTCCTCATATGGGCACATATCTGTTTGTCCTCCTCATATGGGCACATATCTGTTTGTCCTCCTCATATGGGCACATATCTGTTTGTCCTCCTCATATGGGCACATATCTGTTTGTCCTCCTCATATGGGCACATATCTGTTTGTCCTCCTCATATGGGCACATATCTGTTTGTCCTCCTCATATGGGCACATATCTGTTTGTCCTCCTCATATGGGCACATATCTGTCTGTCTGTTTGTCCTCCTCATATGGGCACATATCTGTCTGTCCGATTCTCAATTTATTGTACAGATGGTATTTGAGTCTGCAAATTCTGAGTCTAAGTTCTTAATCTGAAAATTATCACTTGGACTCGTCTTGATAATGTATAATATGGTTCTGCAATATCGGTGTCTAAGTCTTCATTATGCCAGTTTTCTCTATACACATAACTCTGTAAGTCAAGTATTCAGCCAGAAGAGAAGGCACTTTTAAGAACACGTAGGAAAACTCTCAAACCCCACATTTATAATCGATCTATCAGTGGTTATTGCAATGCACCAAGTCAAACAGTAACTGTCGTGCATCTTTACATACCAAAACACACACACAAACATGTGTACATCCAGGAACAACATTAAAATAAAATGTGTTATGTAATCATGCACTAAAATAACTTACATCTTACAACTAATACAGAAGTATTCATAGGCATCTACATAATACACTAGGCAATACGATACCCCATTAAACACTGAAATAATATGCAACAAATCATGATTTTGATAACAGATTACTTTGCTGAATCATCATTTTGTGCTCCTTACGAAGCATTCAGCCATCACTGTAGTAGCTGCTCCTGCAGGATGCCTGCACCAATCAGTCACATGCTCTTACAATAGTGGTTTCTGCAGCAATGTTCTTGACATGATAAGGTAGCCAACCTCATGCACAATCTTATATTACTTGCCCTGTATGACATGCCTGTCAGTGTGATAGTCCTTTTCTTTCTTTGTCTCGTCAGAGACCCCCAGGGACTACATGGGGTATTTAAGGAATTAGTTTAGATTAAAATATGAATTAAATAGGAACTACATTTCTATTGTAGCAATTGACTTTTCTGTCCGTTTAACGTTCCTTATTCACAGTGGTTATACACAACACTGCAAGACACTTCTTCATGTTCACTGCTACAGATCTGTTTGTTAGTATGTTTTGTTTTATTGTCTGGAATCCTGCCTTAGCTCATTTAATTCTTTTTTAATTCTACACGTCTGTAACCCTCAATCCTCAGCGACAGCTTTGTTTTGGAAAACCGGACTTTCTCAGTTTTCAAATGTCACCCAAATCATTCCCTGTGTAGCCCTAATTGGTTCAAAAGCTTTCAATTTTTCAGAATATTTTGGTTTTCAGGTGTTTAGATAAAAGGTTACAGACTTGTGAAAACTTCTGTTACAAGGGTTTAAAGGGACCTAACTTTATTTCATTATCATCATTTTCCTTTGTGCCCCTTACGGAGCAAGGCACACAACTATGCTCTTGCAGTGATGGTTTCTAAGACAATTTGTTTTACATAATGAGGTTGCCAGTTCCCTGTAAAACCACATATTAGTTGCCTTGTACCACGTATTTCTGTATGTGTTTCTGTACATGTTTCTGTACGTGTAGTGGTTCCAATTCTTTCTTTGTCTCTTCAGATTCTGTTTTTTGAAATTCTGATGAAACTTCTGTTCAAGGATTTCAAGATGCATGAATTTCTTTACAAGATGTAATATCATTCCTGTAACCTTCATCTCAACTTAACTGATATCTTCTCTTCTTTTTTTTAAATTATTTAATTGCACTAGGAAATATTTAAATTTAATCCATTTTTTTTTTGGTTGTACTTGCTCTAATTATCATGTCTATCAGTTCAACTGTATGAACGAGAGAAACGAAGATGTAATCAACAAAAGTTAACACAAGAAATTATAAGTGGATGAAAGCAAAGAGAACAGTAAAGAAGCATAAACAATAGTAAAGAAAACAAAAGGTCAGTGACCTTAAATAATTTGGCACTGTCTTCTGTGAAGATGCAACGTTTAAAAGAGACAAAGGAGCAAGACAAAGGCTAATGATGTCATGTACCAGATAACAGCACATCTGAGCTAATCAAATTATCTCCAAGCCAGTAAAACAACAACTGATCAACAGCTTCACACCAGCTTTGTTTTATCACAGCCAAATGTGGACATTCATAAAGCTCAAGCTGAATGTAAAATAAGTTTATGCCTGAAAACAAAAAGACACCCAGAAATAACTGAAGTGAACGGGGATCTCCTTTAGTTTTGGAATATTGTCTATTTAAATGCTCTAAAATCATGCATTTTTGAAAACTTAAAAGCCAAAATTAAAGTGAAAATAGGCAACTGATAGTTGTTAAAAAAAAAAAAAAAACTAAAGGGAAAAAATGCCAAGCAGCAAGAAAGATCACTGAAAAAAAAACAGAACAAAAACCTCAGTTTAAATTATTGCCACGGCCCCGTGTAGTTCCACCAGGTCTCTTATGAAAAAAACAAAAAAAAAAACTACTGCTCCCTCAAGCTTGTCGTACAAGGTGACTAATATGAGCACAGGGCTGTACAAGAAACTGTTGCAGAAACTATCACTGCAAGGGCATGTGAATGCTTTGTGCAGGCTTCCTGACAGGGAGAGACAACTGAAGTGGTGGTTCCAAACTCCATAGGGAGCAAAAAGGAAAATTTTGATTAATGATTTAAATGCTTTGAGAGATTTATTGTTTATCTGGCACATTTGTCACTTTAAATATATTCCTTTATATTTCTTGTCCATGTTGCCTGTTTGTAACTGTGGCTGACGAAGGGTGAAACCCTAAACGTTGTGTATTTCATGTGTACCATTAATTTGTAAAACTGATTCAATACCGTTTGATGTTTTAATCTTTAAACTTATTTCCTTACTAGTTTTACCGCAGCTCCGTTATTTATCTATTTGTCCCTTTAAATGGGTTTTGGAACAATTTATTAATTAAAATATTTTTCTGAAAAAAAGAAAACGAAACACACCACTGCCGATTTTTACATTACAAGAAATTTCCCTTGGACTGACGTTGCAAATACATTAAGAAAAAAAAAAAAACCTTTGTTTTCTGCTAAAAATAGATTTTGCAAATATTTATTTATTTATTTCTTTTTAAGATTCTCAGAAAAGAAGATATTTTATTTTTCCACACATTAAAAGAAGTATTAGATGAAATATGGTTTTATATAACACTGCATCAACTTGTGTGTCTACAAGATATAAAGTATTACTGTTAAAATAACAGAAGCATCCTTAATTCCATCAACCTACCTGGTAGCTGAGTTTGCTGGGAGAGTAGCCCACCTGGAAAACATTAGCACACGCCACAAAATAAGCTACATTAGTGAGCACCAACTAAGACAAAATTAAGCGCAAAACAAAAGTGACAAGTCATGCTGCATTGCACAAACATGGAAATAGTAAGAGCATTATGCCTCAAATTTGTCAGCCAAATTTTGTGGCCAAATTTGGTCAGTGAAATTCAGATTTCAGTTTCATGTTTACCTTTAATTTTTTTTTAAATTGAACATAATGTTTATTTTACAGGTAATTTGTAGAGGACACGAGAGAAATTATGGACACATTTAGATTGGTTAAATCATCGGCTTAACAAGGGACCTGTGACATGGATGCTAGGTCACAAATATTTTAGTAGGCTTTTGTGCTTTAAAGGATGATTTGTGTAAAGTGATTCCTACTTGCAGCAATGTTGTACAGTCAACATGAAAACCTGTTCATAACTTTCTTTTTTCAAATTTTTCGGGTGCTGTGTCATGGGGAAAACAATTAATGAATATACAGATTTTAAACAGCAAGACAGCCATGTTTCCATCAGAAATGCCCCGACTACTTTGGAATACTGCCTGCTGACTGTGTCTTTGATCTCCCCCATTTTATTTATTCCTGGTACTGTCCCTGTGAGTACAGTATTTCTTAGTCCATGTAATCTCAACATACAACCATATGAATAATGTTTGTGTGTTTTTATGAAGGTTAGTAGATCTTTACATGGCCCAACTGCTTGTTCCGTACATCACTTGTCATTTGCCACCTGATCAATGCGTGATATTACAAGGACCTTTCTGAAGCACCTGGTTTCCAATGCCTATGTTTTTGATTCTAGTCTCGCGTTTAATGTCAATGATTTACATGCGTACAAAATTACAGAGATGACTAATGTGTACATAAATTTTATTGTGGTTATTTTTTTTTTTAAACGTACGCCTGCTATTACTATTAGTAAGTCTAACCTGAGACTGAATTTTACGTGAGTATCCTATTTTCCCTGTACGCTGACAGGTGTCCTCTCACCTTTCAGTCAGATACTCGTCATCTTCAGAGAGTACCCATTGGAGCTGGGTCACCTCAGGAGCCGTTCGGGTTATTCCAGTCCCCGGTCGACGACACTCCTTCAAATGTCTTCGCCAGGGCTCGAATTATTCCAGTCAAAATCCCGGTCGACGACACTCCTTCAAATGTTCTTGCCCGGGCTTGAACCTGGATCACCCGATCGCCAGCAGAGTGTGGTAACCATTACACCAGCGTGGCTCCCTGTTTTGGCTATATTTTTGCCTTTCTAAATTGGTCTTATTTTTCCAGCATAAAAGTTGTGTTTGCTGTGCTTGCATTTAGCTCTGTATTTGTTCTGCCATCTATAGTAGTTCCCAGATATTTTAATAGGTTCACCATCTCTTGTTCATGTCCATTAACATTGATGTTTTTTTGTGGTTCATTCTTTATTGTTTGCTATTAGCTGGGTCTTTTCTGCATTGGATTCCAGATCATATATTCTGGAGGTAGGTTCAAGCCTGGTTATTATTTCTTACAGCTTTTATTGTTCTCCAGCCAGTGCATCGATGTCATCTGCTAAATAAGAGACTTGTGACTATGTGGTTTTTAAAATTTATTGTTCCTGTGTAACCTTCCTAAAGCTCTGACATGATCTTCTTAAGGAAGGCATCAATAAGGGTGAGTGATAACAGGCAGCCCCTGTCGTAGTCTGGCTGTTCAATAAAGTAAGGTCAAGGTAGTTCCCATAGCAGATACTGCTGTAGGGGAGTGGAAGTGTTAGAGACTTCACCATTCTAGGTCCAGCATCGAGAGGTGGGGGTGACCAGTTTCCTTCCTCACTGCCTTTTCCTTCCATGACTCTGGTCAGGTACCCATTTACAGCTGGGTAGACTGGAGCGTGTTGCAACTGTGATTTGAAACAAGCACCTTTGTCATGAGAGACCAGTGCTCTAACCACTCTGTCAATCGGACGCTCAATGAAAGTAACGGTCTGTAACTTTCTATCTGAAATCCTTATGGACGGTTTTTGTTCTGGAAACTAAATTTTTTTTTTTTTCATATGTGACCCTAATCGAGTTTGAAAAGTAGTCCAATTCCACCAAAATAGCCCTAAGTCACCCAAACTGTGTTAAAAGAATAGCCAAAACTCACCCAAAATAGTCATAAATTGTCAAAATTGTGATTGAAAAGTAGGCAAAATAAACTTTAGATTTTCAGAATATTTCATTTTTCGGGTGTTTGGATTAAAGGTCATAGACCTGTACTGGTTTATTTAATATCTGAGATTCAATATATATTTTAAAAACAAAATAAGTATACAATTTAAAAACAAAATAAAAAAATTACTTCATAACCCACACCATATCAAATCTGTAAGTTAGTTACAAAATGTAATAAAAAATGTAGTGCTATATATTATTTAAAATACCAAAAATGTAATAACAAATGTAGTGCAATATATTATTTAAAATACCAAAAAAACCAAACTGTAATGTAAGGTTATATATTTTAGTTATAAAATATAAACTGTAATGTGCGCTAAATGGCTGATTATAAAATAAAAACAGTAATGTAATATTGGATGATTTGCTAGTTTTAACACATACAAAATGTGCCCATACTTTCTGCTATGTGCTGTACAAATCACACATTATGGCAACATCATTCCAAAACAGTATTCAAAGATTAGCCAAATACAATGCTTTGTAGACCAAGTTTCATGTTTGAGTTTCTCAGCTCAGTCTCTCAATCTTTTATGTAGGCAAAGCAAACTACTATTTCCAAGTTCACCTATTAATATTATTCAAACATCAAATCTCAAACAAAAGTCTTGACTTGACAAAGAGAAGTTCTCCCATGCTTCACTATGTAGTGTTAGCAATCCAGTTTTTTAAAGTTCACTAATGCTGACTTTTAATATTTCAAATGAACAAATACAATGAAGATAAACTAGCGCACATGCATGAACGCACCCACATACACAAAGCAGCCAAAGACTTTTCTACAGTATGTAACTGACAGTGGCTTACTTCTTTCTTGCCCTTCTCCCCCCCCCCCATGTATTATTTGATTCTCTTCTCTTCCTTTCTTCTGATTATTTTTTTCTTCTTTTTTTCTCTTGCCTAAATAAGATGCCATATTAAACTCAAGGTCCATTAACTTTATTAAACCAGGTTTAAAAAAAAAAAAAACCACAGTAACCTTTGAGTTTAAACTCATAGTTTAGCTCAAGCTAAACAAATACCAAAAATACCCATTATGGCCCAAGCTAATAAAGCAAATGTCCATGCACTCATACTTCTAGATATCAGTATGCACAATTCACTGACAGGACTGCTATACAAGCTTCCATGAACTAAACAAAGCTATAGCAAAGTAATGCATTTCTGAGTGCCTCCAAGAAATCATTCCACCAAACAGTTTTAAAGTTCTGCAAGGATGTTAAGAGCTAGCTGTAATGTCTTCCATATTACAGTCCCACAAAGAGTTGTTTGAGTAGACTATTTAAAAATGGCAACAGGCAAATTTCTACTCTAAATGGTTGATAAACACACATTTCCTAAGGGAGAACATGTATTATTACTAGAAATAATAAACATCTACTTCATTCATGGGAAAAAAGGGCATTCATTCTCTACGGGGGAAACCCTTATATATATATATATATATATATATATATATATATATATATATATATATATATATATATATATATATATATATATATATATATATATATATATATATATATATATATATATATATATATATATATAATAAAGAACCAAACACAAACCTGGTTAATGTTTGGAACACTTGTTGTCTTCCTCAGATTTGAACCCAGTCGACCTGAGTGTGCCAGCATCTCTTTCACAGTCACCTCCTGCATTAAACAAAAAGGAAGGCTGATGTTTAATCATCTAATTGACATCTTACAATAGAAGAAAGCATAAGTCAAGTTAGAACATTTTACACATTAGCCTCTTACCCCAGCTTGTCCCTGGGGGTCTCTTATGAGATTAAGAAAGAACAGGACCACTGTACCCTCAGGCATGTCCTACAAGGCAACTAATGTAAGGTTGGGCATGGGGGTGGTAACCTCATCATGTAAAGAAAAAAAAAGTATTGCTACAGAAAACACAGCTGCAGGAGCATGTGAATGATTGCTTGGTGCAGGCTTCCTGCAAGGGGATCAGCTACAGGGGTGGCTCCATGCTCCCTAAGGAGTCCAAAGGAGAATGATGATGATGCATGATGATTCTGCTCTTTAGCTCTATCTGCACCTTTTTTATATGTTATGCATGAAAGTTCCAAATTTACACAGAAATTTCAATCACTACAACTACAGCAATTACTGACAACTAGAGATGGCTACTGTGTGTATGTGTCAAAACAATGCTTCGAAACAGCACAGAGTCCGAGCGATTCGACACTCCCAGCTTGTTTGTTTCAACACAGTTACAGTTTCAGTTCCGTCTACCCCATCGAGGCCAGCTCCTTGACGTGGAGATGGGGCTCAAGTACAGCCATCAGCGGCTGAAAAACCAAGACTGGCCAGGCCCTCCTACACTCGAGCAAGACCACAGTCTGCCCTAGCAAGTCAAGGTGCTGAAGACGGAGGCAACCAGCCAAGAGGCGCACCACAGCAATCAGGATGCCACGCACATGCGCTATGGAAGTATGCCTATATCTGCAAAACGTTATGGCACTCGCCCTGTGACGGACACCCATGCAGGCGCAGTGCCGGGCCCTCTGCCTCAGAAGGGCCCAACCCCTACTACTGGGGGTCCTTCTCAATTGCCCCGTGGAGCCAGGAGGCATGAGAATAGAGCTACTGGCCAAGCAAAGAAAAGACCATTTAAAATAATGCACTGGAATGCTGAAGGCGTCAATAGTAAAAAAGACGGCTACAGCAAAAAATTAGAGCTCGAAAATATCTTGAATAACTACAAAAGACAGTGAAGTTTATACAAGAAACAACATTGCAGATATAGACAATATAGTTCAAGCGAACGAAAGAAGAAGAAGAAGAAGAAGTTCCGTCTGCCTTGCTGTTTTGCAGAGACACACTGTCTCATTGTCTCGCCTTCCGTGAGCCTTTGTAAAATTTGAATCAACCGTTTGGAACATTAGTATGGAATATCAAACATGTCACATTTTTCAGGGATGTGTTATGATGACTTGATTTTACAAGTGATATTATTTTTGCTGAGAAGTTATAGACACTGGAAATTGTGTCAGTGCTGCAGTTGTCAATGTTTTAGGCCCTATGTTAAAGTTGAAAGTGTCCGTGTGTTCGTATAAATGTAATGGACACTTTATTAGCTCTGCTGATATCTGTGTACTCGGTGTGGATTTGAATCATTGTCTACCAAAACTAGTTTGATATCATGTGTTATTATTACTGTTATTATTATTGTTTCACATATACTGCAGCTATCATCATATCTCCGTTTTATTTCATCATAATGAAGACTTGTGTAAAAATATTGAATTGTGGTCACACGAAATGCCATAGATTTTCACACACGACAGAAGCGCGCAAGTAAAAACAGTTCATGTATAGTAATGTATACGGTACTGTCTATTAGAGACTTCTTTCTCCCCGATGCGGGCAATTGTGCCGTTGTGTCGATACACTGTTTCGACACAGTTTAAATCAGTGAGCCGACTGTCTCGAAACAGCGAAGTGCGTCGATTTGCCCACCTCTACTGACGTTATCTCAGTACCATGCCCCATGCAGTTCATGGGAGGCGGGGTGTGTCTCTGATGAGACAAAGAAAAGAATATGACTACTACTCCTCTCAGGCATGTCATTAGAAGCGACTAATATGAGGTTGTGCTGGGGGCTCACATTCTCATCATGTAAAACAAACTGCTACAAAAATATATTAAAAAACTAACTCAATACGAACGAGTTCTTTGGTGCATGCTTCCTGCTATGGGACCAGCAACAGTGATGGTTCCACACTTTATAAGGAGTAAAAAGAGAAATGTGTGCTTGTTTGGCAGTTCGTTAATTATCATTAACCCCATCACCAACCACAATAGCAAAACTGACCAGTTTAAAGCTATCTAGGGGTGAGCAATCTTCTGAAACAATACGAGCAATATACTTAACAGCACATACTTTCATCACTTATCATTCATCATTAACACAATACATTTAGCACCGCATGCCTTCATCACTATCGTTCATCATTAACAATGCCATAACCAACAACAACAATGCATGTCAGTTGAAACTGTTGTGGCTTACAGTTTTTACAGTATGGGGTAGCCAGCCCCAACCCCAATCCTCCTTTTATGACATGCATAGTAGGTTATGGTGTTACTACTCTTTCCTCCCCTTTTACGTGGTAACACATGGGACTAACCAGAGAGGGTGGTAGAGAGAGGACCAAAAAAACACATAGAGAAGAGAACTGGGGACATAAATTAAAGGGATGAGGAAGACATGGATAGACCTGGAACTGATGGCACAAGACAGGAAGACTTGGTATGAATTTGTTGAAGGCCTATGCTCCTTGGGGAACTCAAGGACAATGATGATGATGATGATGATGATGAATACCTGTCTGAGTCTGTCAAGGGTCAGGATACTCTCCACGGCCGACACCCCCTTGATGTACTTCTCTATGTAAGTTTCTCCATCAACAGCAGAGACCTCATTCTGTGAGGCTGCCATCTGAGCAAGGGTCTCCATGTCTTCAAGATCCTCTGACCCCTAGGTGTAAAAATAAAAAAAGTTAGGCTTTTACACTTCACTGACATAGAAATTGAGAACATCACAGTTTACAGATATTGCATTAAGATTATTAATGACATAGCCAGATGACCGCAGCTGAGGTTCTAAGATGTGTGCAAGAGAGACATGAAGGTCCTGGAAATAAATCTAACAGCCTGGGAGGATTAAGCTGTCAATCGCACCACCGCCTCCACAGACTGGATGAAAAGAAGCTCTTACAACAAGCAGAAGAGAAAAGAACACACCGAAAGGAACATCAGACAAAAAAAACCGCAGCTATTACCCCAAGGGCGCATAATTCCCACAGCCAGATAGGACTGAAGGAGGTTACTATTCTTATTATTACTGAGATAAAGGTTACAGATAAAATGTAATGCAGTGCGACAAAATCAGCTTCACTCTGGCATCATACTGACACTCTGAGGTAGTAATTAAAAAATAGATAAAACCTCTTTCAAAGAAGACCTTTGAATTGTTAAAGACAAAAATAGACATTTATATTTTTTAAAAATTTAGTGAAAAGTTATGTATTTTTGAAAACTGATCTGACCGACTACTATCTTCACATCAAAGGTCAGCTGCAACAAAATTCCAGCATCTTCTGTCTATTTTTTTGTTTGTTTGGATGGTACACGCATCTAGGCTCTTTCCTGTCAATCTCTTGATGTTATCTTCCCACTTACAACATTGTCTTCCTCTTGATGTTATCTTCCCACTTACAACATTGTCTTCCTCTTGCACATTGTCTTCCTCTTGCACATTGTCTTCCTCTTGATGTTATCTTCCCACTTACAACATTGTCTTCCTCTTGCACATTGTCTTCCCACTTACAACATTGTCTTCCTCTTGATGTTATCTTCCCACTTACAACATTGTCTTCCTCTTGCACATTGTCTTCCCACTTACAACATTGTCTTCCTCTTGATGTTATCTTCCCACTTACAACATTGTCTTCCTCTTGCACATTGTCTTCCCACTTACAACATTGTCTTCCTCTTGATGTTATCTTCCCACTTACAACATTGTCTTCCTCTTGCACATTGTCTTCCCACTTACAACATTGTCTTCCTCTTGATGTTATCTTCCCACTTACAACATTGTCTTCCTCTTGCACATTGTCTTCCTCTTGCACACTTTTATCTTCAACTCTTCCTCCCATTATATTTAAAGATGCAAAGATTATTTTAAAAATCAGGTCTGGCATTTAGAGCCATATTAATGCATCTGAATATGACATTTGCTTCCATGGATATTTAATGTTTCTAAGTTAACATTTGACAAGTGTAACCTTAGCTGATAGCTGTAGACCCAAAATTTAATTTTAAAAAATATGATCAGGTAAAAATTGATACTATTAATGAAACTACTCGGCTTTTAGCATTTTTCTCAAAATCAGATATGCTGATAAGGTACACGATACCATAAACTTACCCAGAAATAGTATGTATAGATAGTTTTCTTTAATTTAATCTGACACATAAAGGCATTTGAACAAGAAAACAAAAAATCATTAGCTAAAGAAACAAACACTTTAAAAAATAAAAAATTATTGTCTGAAATTATTTGGGTTTTTGAGATAGTCTACAGTAAAATATCATCATCATCCTTCAACTCCACCAGGAGGACAGGCCTTCAACAAACTTAAGCCAAGTCTTCCGGTCCCGCGCCATCAGGTCAAGGTCTTTCTATGACTTCATCCTCCCCTTCATATTTGTTTCCAGTTCTCTTCTCCATGTGTTCGTTGGTCTCCTCTACCTCTCTTCTTCTTCTTCTTCTTCTGCGTTTGTCCTGAAAAGGACGTTGGTTGCGTTGTGTCGCCGTTTACAGCAAAGCTGAGATATCTGCGCCTTTTGGCCCGACACATCTGACTTCGGCACGGCATTTTTTAGGACCGGGTTTGACTTCCCACTTCGATCCCTACTCTCTCAGCCAGACTTCAGTCATGCAGCCTGTTTCCAGGATCACCACTTGGAGGTGGAGTAGGGTCTTGGTCAGCTCTGGTTCGCTGACCCTGACGCAAGCAGTCAAGCTATGGGTCACTGACTGCATTCCTCACTTTTGACGCGTCTTAGGTCCCTCTACCTCTCTTACCCTGGGGATTCAAGAACGAGGACCGTCTGGTAATGATATCAACAGGTTTCTTCAGTGTGTGTCCTATCCATCTCCAGCATCGTCTTCTCATCTCCAGTTAAATACGTAGTACTAAATCTTTTCTGAGGCCAATTTCCTATCTCTCTATCTAGTTATCAGGGACTAAGTTTTATTTTCCTTAGATGACAAATCAAAACCTAGTTCTTCATTTTTTTTTACTTAATATTATTCTAACTTCTTTACTCATGTCAGTAATTAAGTCCTGATTTCTTTATTTAGAACATGAGAACTGCAGTAAGCCATGATAAATGGTGGGATCAATGGAAATAGGGCAAAGGACAAAAAAATTGTAATTGCCCACATTATGGCCATAAAAACCTTCAGCAAGGACAAACGAACAAAACAAAATTGAGAACTAAGTTAACACTTACAAAATAAATAAACATTAAATGACCCATAAGTGGAGATAACTGATGTCGCTTTGGTAAATTTCTTACCCAGATCTGTTCAGGTGGCAATAGTGTTCATATTGTTATTCACAAAAGCGATATCAAATATCTCCATTAATGAGCTATATGATTTTTATTTATGAATTTACCTTAGATATCCCTGTCTTTTTCTTGTTTGTTTTCTATCATTTGTCCCTGACAAAGGTCTTGTAGCCATAACATAAGCAATTTTATTAGCCTTATGATGCATCAACTGTTTTCCTTCACTCTGCGTCAGTATTCAAATTCTAATTTCTTTATTAAGTCACAAACAATATTACATATTTCTTATCAGAGCTCAGATTCTAATTTAATAAATTCCATTCTTGACTGTCAGAAACCACATTCTAATTTCTTTCACGAGCTGCCAGAAAACATGCTGACATTTCCGTATCTAGTTCTACTTACCTTTGGCATGTTAGAGACCACCTCGTAAGTTACACCACTGGCATATAGGTAGTCCTGAAATTATTATTTAAAAAAACAAAGGGAAATTATTATCATGAAAATACTTTATTAATATGAAAAAATAACTGCAAGAACATTCCTGAGAGTTAAACACAGGGCAAAGTAATTACAAGAAAATGTTTTATGAATTTACATTGTCGTGAAATATTCTAATCCACATATATAAATTATCAGGTAAATATAAAGCCTAATAAATACATATAATAAAGAAAAGAGCAATGGTAAAATAACAGTGCTGTCACCAAGAATGTACTCGAAAATCCCCTTTGTTTTATGCTTCGTCTGCAAATTGTAACGCTTTCACGTTGATAGTAAAAGCCTACTATATTATTACCCGCTTTCTTCAATGAAACGTGTGCTGTATTTCTTGGAAAAACAGTGAGATACGCAAGCTGAACAATGACCTAATTTTAATATTTCATTCATTCCATTTTATACACGGCGTAACTAAAGACAGATGGACTAAAGGATAGAGAGAAGGGAGAGGCATAAAGCCGAACACGTGCAACACAAAACACGCGTCGCGCGATACAAAATTACTACTATCACGCGTGTAAGGCCACATGCACTAACTTTTTCGGACGGACAGTGATAAAAACACTAACCTTCCCAGAGTTAGGTTTTTAAATCCTGAAAAACTCTTATTAGAAAGATGACAATAGATGGGTTTACGTTTGAAAACATTACAGTACCCAGACAGCACATCTTCGAAACAGGAGGTAGAAGGAATTGCATATTTTGAACGCAGCATTTTAGCTCTATTAAATATATATATATTTGGGTTCCTTAGGGTTTGCTGACAAAGAATATGTACAACGTTATGCAAATAGTCTAGGAATTAACAAGTTATAGCCAAAATAAAATGATGGTGCTGTCAGACAACACCCAAAATCAGAATCGCTCAGTGGTAGATTTTTTTACACCACCATTGTACGGGAAATGGGCCACAAGTTACATTTGAACTGATTGGCTGGAATGATATGTAAGGCTAAACACGATTGGTCGGGCTATAAATGCTATCCTTGGTTGTTAGGGGAGACGTAGGAAGTTAAAATTTTTTCAAACACTTGTCGAAACGTGGCTCCATTGGCCAGACTCGCTGATATACTCACTTAGGAGCGTTAGTTCGAGACCACTAGTTCAAATAAGCTTGATAAAGCAACAGTGCGTTGAAGCCAGCTCATATTTTTGCTAAATAAAAGCCTGGAACATAAGCAGATGGGAATTTGTGCCAGTATTTGTGCCAGAATTCATTGCTAATCAACGTATCTGTGTTTGTTTCCATGAATTGTGGTAAGCTTGAAACATTCAGTATCTTTTAATGAAAATTGAATGTGAATTGTTAATTTATGCCTGTATATATGTGTAGTTCAGTAGCAAACATGATGTAAAGCCTATAATGCTCCAGCCTGAACAGACGGTGTCGGAGGAAAGTAAAACGGCATGGAATGGCCAAACAGTACACTGACACCTAGATGATTGACTAGAAAGAAATAATGCTGGAAGTGCAGAGGCGTAGTAACCATTAAGGAGGTTAATACTGGTATAAAGTATTTCAGATGAAGCTGACAGTTGGCCTAACGCTCTGAACTCAATGTTTGTGATGTATTGTGCTCAGTGTAAAAAGAGAGTATAAATTAGTTATGAAGTAGAAGGTACATCCTTCTTGTTTTCAGGGACCGTGGTCTTGATGGTATTGAGCAGCACCTGGTCAGAGCTTTGCTGAATCCAGAGTCGGACAGCATACTCCTTGGTCCATTTAGCTATCAGTGAGGTGTCTCCAGAGCCCAGGGGAGAAATCGAGCAGAGGAGTCTTTTCCTGCCGCCATCACGCAAGATAAGCTGATGTGGCCAGCTGAGCTCAAAATTATGTACCCCCATCTTAAAATAACATTGTAACATAAACTTAAGAGGGGAAGTAAATTGTTTTAATATCAGGAACTGAGAACATCTCCAATACTAGTTCCAATAAAGACAAACTATTGAAGTCATGATGACAAATACCAACAGAGCTTGAACAAAACAAAACCAGTATTACCTCATATTACTACTACACAACTGACACACATAGGATACTTTTAATAATATATGTCACTACAATATTCATATTGATAAATTCTGTACATATAACTTGTAAGTAAAATTGATTGTGATTCCTGGTTCCCTTTGTATTTGAATCAGGACACATATTCATTCATAACAGCAATGAATACATATTGTTATTTGAAAAGTTATCAGTGACTCCTTTAAGATATCCTTTAGAGTGTTATATGTATGTGAGTGTCACAGTGTTGTCAAGTGTGGTGGAATAAATTAAATTGTTTATCTGTCTGTTGTTGTTATGACTTACACTTCATCATACACATACCCTAGACATACAACGTAGTCATCACACTATTCCAGAATAATTCTGACTGAGGTATACATATGTGGCAGCAAGTAAGGATATATATAATACACTACTCTTATTAGATATATATACCTTCACAGCTGATCTCAGTCAGTACACTAAGTCCCCTATACATATTTATAACATCCCACTTCACCACATACATAAGAATGAAAAATAAATGCAATATAATATTTCAAGGATTACACTTACTTAGTCATTCCCCTTCTACCGTGAGAAGTAGAGGTTTGGAAGAGAGAGCGCCAGACTATCCTATCGGCTGTCTTCCTCCTGGCCTGGTTCCATTCTAGTCCTCGGTCCTTCAAAGATTGTCTAATGTTGTCCTCCCAGCTGACTCTGGGTCGTCCTGGGGGTCTGGATCCCTGGCTCTTTGTTTCCCATGCTTGTCATGGTAGCTGATTTTCTCCCATTCTGCATACATGGCCAAACCATCTTAGTTGGGACTGTTCTACTTGGGTCTGAAGGGGGTGCGATTTTAGGCCTTGAAAGTATCGTCTGGTTGCGGACCATGTCTCTTCTTGTTACTTCAACCACCTTCCTCAGATACCTCATTTCTGAGGTTTGGATCTGGCTTTTGTGGGTTGTAGTCATTGCCCATGACTCGCATCCATATGTCAAGACTGGGACATAGGTGGAGCGGTATACAGCCATCTTCATTTTCTTACCAACCTCTCTCTTGCTGAGGAATCCTCGATTTATGGCCTGAAAAAGTCTCCCAGCTGCTGCTTTTCGAGTGGCCAACTCTTCTTTGATGCCTCCCTTTCGGTCTATAATAGCTCTGAGGTATTTAAAGTGGTCGACCTGCTCCAGGACCTGTTCTCCCAGCTTAATCTGATTTCTTCTTTCTTCTCATGTTATCACCATGGATTTTGTTTTAGAGCTGCTTATGACCATCCCTCTCTTCTCCAGCTCTTCCTTCCAGACTTGCAGGTTGGATTGGAGATGTGCCTCTGATTTAGCAATCAGGGCAACATCATCAGCAAATGCCAGCTCTGAAATACAGACCTGTCTCATCTTCCAGTACCCCACTGAATACTTTCTTGTTCTCTCCTTACACGCCTTGATGACATCCTTCAAGGATTATACAAATGGTAAAACAGTAGAACAGTCCCAACTAAGATCGTTCGGCCATGTCTGTAGAATGGGAGAAGATCGGCTGCCACGGCAGGTATGGGAGGCTAAGTGCCAGGGATCCAGACCTCCAGAATGACCCAGAGTCCGCTGGGAGGACAACATTAGACAATCTCTGAAGGACCGAGGACTAGAATGGAACCAGGTCAGGAGGAAGACAACCGATAGGATAATCTGGCGCTCTCTCTTCCAAACCTCTACACATCATGGTAGAAGAGAAACGAGTAAATAAGTAAGGTAAAATAATTACAAATAGATACCTGAATAAATAAAGATGGGACAAGTTAATGCAAGAAAATACTTGAGGAATAGTGGCTTGAATCCACTTGGTATGTGAGTAAGAAGAAGGCCACCTTGAGGCTGAAATAGGAAGCTGACATAAAGAAAGCCATGTGTAGTTCCTATGTGTCTCTGGGGAGACAATGTAAGAATAGGAATACTGTTCCTTCATACATGCTGCAAGAGGTGACTAATATGAGGTTAAGCTTGGAGCTTGCAACATCATTTTAAAAAAAATTGCTACAGAAACCACAACTTCCAGAGTACTTGCTGCAGGGTTCCTGCAAGAGGACTGCCTGTAGTGGTGGATTCTAGCTTCATTAGAAGCAAAAAAAAAGGGAAATGATGTTGATAATAATGATGAAGAAAGTAAGAATTTAATGGAGACATTAAGAAATGTGCCCAAGAAAGTAGGAATTTAATGGAGACATCAAGAGATGTGCCCAAGAAAGTAGGAATTTAATGCAGACATCAAGAGATGTGCCCAAGAAAGTAAGAATTTAATGCAGACATCAAGAGATGTGCCCAAGAAAGTAAGAATTTAATGGAGACATCAAGAGATGTGCCCAAGTAAGTAGATACAAGAAAACTATAGAAAATGATCTATGGTCATATGAATGGGAAATATGTTCATAAACAACTGAAAATGTGGTGGAATTCGTAGCTTTTACAGTTGGCAGCACTGACTAAATCCAACATTTGTTCTCACCGAGCCAACAATTCTGTTCTTCAGCATGGAGGTGAAAGAAGACAGTCCTTGTTTCTTGTAGATGTTGATACAGATTCGTTTTCTCAGCACTAGCTCGATGGTTGCTGGGTGGCTCAGACGTACCACAGCCTTCAGTATCATGTACACCCGCTCATTAGCAGGCGTCACCCTGTTCAGGTGCACCGAGTCATGTAGTGAGGAATCCCATGATGCAAAAGCACAAACCTGTGCAGAAACACAAGGCAAAATTACAGTGTTAACTATAAATCGCATCTTCAGTTTACCTGGACATATAGAGATTTTGTTCTGTCTACCAATGCTGCTAACAATCAGTTAAAAAATAAATAGGACAGTGGTACCATTCGTCACGAGAAAACGCATGGTAACTGCAAGTTAATGAATCAAGCGACAGCAAATAAATATATTATCCATATTAAAGGCTCCATATATCCTAATTATAGTTCACTGGGTGTTAAACATGATATTTTTATCCCCTAATTATATATGCATATTTAAAAAAAAAAAAAAAAAAAAAACTACACTGAGATAACAGCTTGTAAACTTACTGAGAATAACAACTGGTTTATGTACTGGAGATGACACTAAAATAGGATGACAAAGAAAGACACTGGAGAATGTCAATAAAATGGGAAGACAAATTAACACATGGAGAACAAAACTAAAAATGGGAAGACAAAGGAACAAATTGGGGAATGACACTAAGATGAAACTGATGGGTGGAAGACATATCATAAGAGAGATGAAGTGTCAAAGAGATGGAGTAAATGAAGTATCCCATCACTGGCCAGACACTGAAGGGATCAGCAAGAACTGATTGCTTCTTTATTACTAGATTTGAGATTGACAGTGACCTCTGAACTATCCCAATTTAGCATCAATGGTTCTCAGTTGGTAGTACCAGGAATTAAAACTCACATTGTCCTTCTCCGTGTAGCACTTGATAATGGGCAGCTGGACATAATCTGTGCTGTGTTCTTTGGGCAGAATGGAGTTTATTCCTACTGCCTGTAGTCCTTCTTTGGCATTTGGTGCACTCATATCATCAGCTGAAGACAGGTGGGGATGGGGAAACATTCATTATTAATCTTGTTTTGGTCTTGTTATTAAACAAAAATAAATTTAACACCTCAGCAGCTTTTTTAATACATAACTAGATATGGGAAAACATATTTGACATCTGAGCAGTGTTTTGATATAACTAGATATAGGAAAACATGTGACATCTGAGCAGTGTTTTGATATAACTAGATATGGGAAAACATATGTGACATCTGAGCAGTGTTTTGATATAACTAGATATAGGAAAACATATGTGACATCTGAGCAGTGTTTTGATATAACTAGATATGGGAAAACATATGTGACATCTGAGGAGTGTTTTGATATAACTAGATATAGGAAAACATATCGAACGAACGAACGAACGAACGAACTTTATTTTCGAAGGGTTGAGAATTGGGCGCGCAGGCCCGTCTAACATTCTGCCCTTTCACTCTCATTTATCTTGCATACTATATCCTTTTATTCCCACATATTACTTTAAGCATTAATTTAAAGGCATGCAACATTATAAAGTTAACATAACAGCATTCATTTACAGTATACAATCATAATAAAAAATGAGTAGCCTAGATTTTTTTTTTTTTTATCTGACATCTGAGCAGTGTTTTGATATAACTAGATATGGGAAAACATATCTGACATCTGAGCAGTGTTTTGATATAACCAGATATGGGAAAACATAACTGACATCTGAGCAATGTTTTGATATAACTAGATATAGGAAAACATATGTGACATCTGAGCAGTGTTTTTATATAACTAGATATGGGAAAACATATGTGACATCTGAGGAGTGTTTTGATATAACTAGATATAGGAAAACATATCTGACATCTGAGCAGTGTTTTGATATAACTAGATATGGGAAAACATATCTGACATCTGAGCAGTGTTTTGATATAACCAGATATGGGAAAACATATCTGACATCTGAGCAGTGTTCTTATTTGGGAAAACAAATTCCACGTTTTGATATATAACCAGATTTAGGAAAACCAATCTCCCATCTTAGCAGTGTTTTGTTACATAAAACTAGATATGGAAATACAAATGTCACAATTTAGCAGTGTTTTGTTACATAAAACTAGATATGGAAATACAAATGTCACAATTTAGCAGTGTTTTGATAAAACTAGGTACGGGAAAATGCATATCACATCTTAGCAGTGTTCTGATATGTAACTTTGATATGGGAAAATAAATCTCACACCTTAGCACTGTTTTGATGTATCTTTAAAACATAACTCAAAAGTTAAAAAAAAACCATGAAGCCTAATTTCAAATTCTTGCATTAATGAAGGTTGAATAAATAAAATGAATTAACTCAGTGATTAAATAAATAGTTAATTAAATTCATGTATGCATCATCAATCAGACATAAATAAGTGCAGCTTTTCCATCTAACATTTCCACACTCTTTCATTCTTGAGACACTCACCGTTGAGATCAAGGAAAAGAACAGGAGTATGTTCCTCTAGATTTGGTGGAGGAGTCCTGTATAAATAAGAACAAACAATTTGGGTGAGAAAAACATACACATGAGTTTGAAGCAAAATAAAACCTAGCAAAACTATATTAATTTGCAAAAGAAAAAAAACAACAAAAAAAAACAAACAAACCAGAATATTTGATCATTTAGGCTAAAACTTGTCTCTGTCTTGTTGCAATGTCACTGAAGAGCCACATTGTCTGCAAAATCTATACTGTCAAGCTGTTTTCAAAACCTTTGTACCAACTACAAATATGACATATGTCCAGGGAATTAAGCAATGTCTCAGATTATCCTTCATCAAGTACCATGCCTATGGCATAGGTAGTTTTGTCTCTCCACAACTTCCTGTCTCCGGTATTGTTGATGAATTCTGTTGTTGACTTCTGTCATGCCATGATGTCAAACTGTCCATTATCTTCTCTCTTTGTTGTTCTCTATCTCTTTTTCCTTCAATCTTTCATGTTGTCACAATGTATTCCAGCTTTCTCCTTCTCCTCATAACCTTCCTGAAAAAGCAGACAGTCTTCTAATATGAGTAATAATCTTCCATTGTGCATTGGTATTTTTCTTGACATCTTCCATTGTGCATTGGTATCTTTCTTGACATCTTCCATTGTGCACTGGTATCTTTCTTGACATCTTCCATTGTGCACTGGTATCTTTCTTGACATCTTCCATTGTGCACTGGTATCTTTCTTGACATCTTCCATTGTGAATTGGTATCTTTCTTGACATCTTCCATTGTGCATTGGTATCTTTCTTGACATCTTCCATTGTGCATTGGTATCTTTCTCTACATCTTCCATTGTGCATTGGTATCTTTCTTGACATCTTCCATTGTGCACTGGTATCTTTCTTGACATCTTCCATTGTGCATTGGTATCTTTCTTGACATCTTCCATTGTGCATTGGTATCTTTCTTGACATCTTCCATTGTGCATTGGTATTTTTCTTGACATCATTATTATTTGTAGCTGTCCATGATGTTTTTACCATCAGGCAGTCATTCAGCAGATTAGCAAACAAAATAAGATAATTAAATGCTTATTGAAAAAAAAAAAAGCAGGTGGAGAAAAGAGGAAAATAATGTAAAATAGTCTGCTGGTTTATGAACGAACAACACACTTCATTTTCAAAGGGTTTAGAATTAGGTATGCAGGCCTGTCTAACATTCTGCCCTCTCTTTTTCTACACTGAATCCATTTATTCTCAACTGCATTTTAAATATTAATGTTTATAAAAAAAACCCACATTATAACAGTACAATAACAGTACGATAAGTAATTAAACTCAAAGACCCAGTCAATCTGAACATAATGTAATCACAGTACATGCCATATATATGTGGTACTTAAAAGGCATAAAAAAACAATCTCAGCAACTTACTAGTGCTAAAATAATACCATCATTACTTCTGGCACTGTAATAATTTCTGAGATCAGAAACAACATCAGATCCTTGCACACAAAAAACTACACAACAGACACATGCTCTTCTCAAACACAAGAGCAACACTGGAACATGTCTGGTCTCTTCAACAACTTCCGTCAACTCCCCTTACATAAACTTCATAACCTTTTAACCTTCCACACACCAGGCTTACTCTAGCCAGTAATAATTTCTACTGTAGTCACATCATAACAATCAAGAGTTCAACTTCTCGTGCAAACATCACATTCAGCTCACAAAATGTTTAACTCGACTTACATTGCAATCACATTAGCCACAACAACGCACTCAACAAACATAGCTTCCCCAGGAGCATACAACCATGCCACCTTCTAGATATCATTATGTATCATCCTCACTGTCATCATCATGTCCCCTTTCGCTCCTTATGCAGCATGCATCCACCATTGCAGCCGGTTCTATTGCAGGAAACCTGCATCAAAATATACCGGTGGTATCTGAGGATTCCACTGCTGTATGAGAACATGAATGCAGACTTCCAGCAAAGGCGACCAACTGCAGTTGTGGGTCAATGCTTCATAAGAAGTGAAAAATAAGAAGTAAGTTCTACAGGAGTATACCATTTCTCATAATTTCCAGCTTTTACTTCTACCTCAGGTATGTCGAAAGAGGTCACTGTTACGGTGTTATTTTTTAAATGATAAGGTCAAGAACTGGGGTTTTCTTTAGCCTAAACAACATCTGAATAGTCGATCCCAATACAGCACAGTGAGCGCAAATATATAAGATTATATATTCGTTGGGAAGGTCAGCTGTGTGCTTTCTGGGCCTTTGTTACGCTATCCGTGTGGAATGCTGGATTTCTTACAGAGAAGCTGAAATAGTCGAAATTGAATCCTCCTTTCACACGGAAATTACATGCCTAAGCATGAAAATTCACCGAATTAAACTTAATGGAAGAAGAATCGAATACCATTCAATTTGTAATGTCAAGATCATGTGCATTACTCTGTAGACTAAGCAGCGAGTATATAGCCACGATGTTCATTCTGGCAGACGTTTTGACACGGGGTTGGATACATACTGTATCAGAATTCAAGTGTTACGCTGAATTGTCACATGAAACCTTTGTGAATTCGGATCCCCTGAATCTTAATAATGTGGAAAGCAGAGGCTTGATCCCAAATTTACGTTTCGGGTTTGGACAACTGTTGGTGTTTACCTTTGTCAGCACGATAACTCAGGGAAATCAAAACTATAGAGTATGCAAATCAGAACGTGAAGGATGTTCCATGACCGAGCTAACCAGTCTAATCAATGCTTGTTGAGTGACTTTATTATTCAATAATAATACGCCATAACGTGAAATGCAACACTGACTGCTTTGACGGTCGGCGGTTAAGGATCAAAGAAGAAGAAGACAAGGGGCTGGCAACATCAGTATGTAAAACAAGCTGCTACAGAAACCAATGTTGCAAGAGTAAATAAATGTTTTTATGCTGGCTTCCTGCAAGAAGACCAGTTGCAGTAGTGGCTCCATAAGGAACAAAAAAAAAGAGAAAAGAAGATGATGTATCAGAAATGTCAGCTGCAGAATAATCGTACCTTGCTTGTTGATCAGCTTCTGAATCTGTTCATCCAAATACTTCTTGCGTCGTGCCAAAGCCTTTGACCAATGGTCTCTGAGTACTGTAAGATCCTCCTCCTGATATGAATCCAAGCCTTTCTGAAGACGGGACCTCACACAGACACAGCCAATGGCAACAGAGGAGATGGACTCACAAATGAGAGGAAGGGTTCCAGAGTTTGCGACTGGGCGAACTCGCACAAGCACTCTCCTGGAGTGACCCTGGAGGATAAAGGTTCAAAAGTCAAGTAACCTGAAATATGGCAAGTCAAAAGTCAATACAGTGATACTGATGGACAGTGCCATAGTTCATCACTAATGACCTTGATAGATATATCTAATAAGCAAACTTATAAAAAGATGATGTTTCTTCTTCTTTAAGCATCATGGCTAGTGATGTAGGTGATCAAGCTTCTCCACAACTTCCTGTCGCCAGTACTTTTTATCAATTCTGTTGTTAACTTCAAGGACAACTAAAATAAAATGGAAATACTAAACAACATTACTTTTCTATCCATGATTATCATATATATGCTGTAAAATTCATAAAATGAATAGATTTAATTAACAAATTATATGAAATGTATACAACATTTATAAATACAAATATATGGTGTATCACATTTGTTAAAGTGGTGATTTTTCTAACCTGTCTAAGCTGCACGACTCCAGCACAGGGAACATCTGGCTTGGGTGTGACCTCCACTGGCGTGTAATCTCCCTGGTCATTTAATTCATGAATTTCTGCCCAGAACTCAATCTTTCTCATCACCTCATTCCATCTGGTAAATATTTGGAACAAACAGGTTACATTAGTTATAAAATAGAATAAAGTAAACCAACCAATCACTACGCGTTAGCTCCCCAAGGAGCACAGGGCTTTTAACAAACAGAAGCCAAGTTCCCCTGCCAAGTGCCATCAGCTCATAGTCTTTCCATGTCTTCCTCATCACAGTTATCTTCTCTTTGGTCTGCCTCTACATCTTTTACCTGGGGATTCCAGAACAAAGACTACCTGGTAATGCTATCAACAGGTTTCCTCAGTATGTGTCCTATCCATCGCCAGCATCTTCTTCTCACCTATTGTTCCACTAGTACTCGTCCAGTTCTTGTCATCAGTTCTACATTGGTGATCCAGTTGTACCACTTCAATCCTTCTATTCTACACCATCACTGAAAACCTTTGACATAAACCCAGACATATGGGAAGTTGCTGCGCAAGACCGAACTGCTTGGCGCACATCTCTTCGTAAAGGTGCAGCGGCATGCGAGTCATGAGGATCAGCAGAACATAAAATAGGATGGGTTACATACCTTGGGGCAATGAACCTTGACCTTATTCCTTCTAGGAAATATCTGATATAAAAAACCTTTGTTTAACTAACCTGGCTGTAAATGAATTACTCATGAAATCACATATATGAATGAAAAAAATCTCTGCATTTGTGAAATGTTAGACTTCTTGTTTGTTGCAGTGTAGTTTCAAAGATGGCTAGTAGGACTGACCTGGCATGTGAGTTAAATATCAAATAAAATAGGATGGGTTATATACCTTGGGCTAAGTGAAGAGTTGTTGGTTTCTGATATAAAAAACCTTCTGTTTAAAAGAATTAAATGAATTACTGCTGAAATCTCCTTCAGAAAAAATCTGTCTCATGAATGTTGTAAGGATAGTTTAAAGATGGTTATGGCTGAGCATCATCTTTTGAACTCTAAGCAGGCTATATCTCAGTTGTCTCAGCATTGCTATATCTCAGTTGTCTCAGCATTGCTATATCTCAGTTGTTTTCAGCATTGCTATATCTCAGTTGTTTTCAGCACTGCTGATAATCTACATAATGGTATGACAAAGTCACAAATGTGGAATTGATGACAAGAACCAGATAAGTGCCAGTGGAACAAGAGTTGAGAGGAAGACGCTGGCGATGGATAGGACACACATTGAGGAGACCTGTTGATAGCATTACAAGGCAGTCCTTGTTCTGGAATCCACAGGGAAAGAGAGGCAGAGGTAGACCAAAAAACACATGGAGAAGAGAACTGGATACAGAGGTGAAAATAATGAGGAAAACATGGAAAGAACTTTAGTGGATGGCACAGGACAGGAAGACTTGGCATGTGTTTGTTGAAGGTCTATGCTCCTCTGGGAGCTAAAGGGTATTGATTGATTGATAATCTTCATGATTAAGAAGGTTTTGTTCTTAAAAAAAAATCTATCCTTTCTGAAAACAGATCAAATGATTTCTATTTATCCGCTGTAGCAACATCTGATCTAACAGTTTTCCCATTTCCCACAAAAACCAACATTTAGTTCTACTTGTGCCTTGTGTATGTTTCCTAGGGGGGTCTGTGAGGAGATAAGGAAAGAATATGACCACTGCTACCTCAGGCTTACTGTAAGAGGTAACTAATATGAGGCTGAGCATGAGGCTGGCAACCTCATCATGTAAATCAAATAGCTATAGAAACCACAGCTGTACGAGCACATACATGCACTGATGTAGGCTTCTGGCACATTAAACCTGCTGCAGTGGTAGTTATGTACTTCATGACAAATAAAAAAAAGGGAAACGAAGAAGAACAAATTCTACGGACATATACAATTTATCACAATTTTTAGCTCTGAGTTCTACTGATGATTGTAAACCTCATATCTTTCCCCACAGTTACCAGCACTTAGTTTTACTGGTAGTTCTAAATGTTATACCCACAATTGCTAGCTTAGTTCTACTGATGGTTTTAAATGTTATACCATTTCGCATGACTCCCAGATTTTTGGTCTAATTCTAACCAGACTAGTGATTGATCAAAAATACTAAACCATTAGAGCTTACAAAAGTTTTTTTTGGGATTACATCTAGCTTATTTTCAGTGACTTCATAATGAGCTATTTACTTCCATTTATTTCAAACTGACTATATACTTTTATTAACCTCATGACGCCAGACAGCTTCAAAAATAACAACTCACCTGTCAGCAACAGATCTTGACTTGGTCTGGGCAGCAGCACTCATCACTAAGTCTTTCCCAAAGCCCTGGCTTCTATGACCCCAGACCTCAATTGACAGGGCTCCATCAGAGCAATGTTCTATGAACTCCTCAGTGATAGGAACTCGAATATGCTGTGAAACACAAAATCAAATGACAATGCGCATGGACAAGCAATGGCTGTTCTATTGAACTGCAACTTCTTGACCGTTCACAGGCTCTTTACATAAACAAGATCCCATTTCCATTCTTGACTGTCCTTGATGATATCATTTAAGTTATTATTCATTGCTTCATCAGGTTTATTTATATGACATCCATCTATCTACTTTTTTGACATCTCCTGCTCTTGTATTCTGAATCTTGACATGTTCAACATAACACTTTGAATCTTCTCTGTTAGTCTTCATCCATGTAATATTTCATAAAGTTTATAATACACATTTTTCTTTCATTTTTTTCCCTCCTTAACCACTGCTGCCTTTAACCATCAAGGAAATGTCAATTTTCACTTGCTTCACCAGGTGGGGTCGGCATCTGTGGCCTAATGGATATGAACGCAGTTTCATAATCCAGATATACCAGGTTCGAAACCTGCTGCAGGCGGTTTGGTAGCAAATCGCTTTGTGTGGATTTTTAACAATGGTATTAGCACCGTACCGTTCAGAAAGCAATGGCAAACTACTGAATGAAAAAAATTGCCTAGAAAAATCACAAACAGCCAATAAAAGCTGAAGTTGATTGCCACATCCTGTAAAGGATAAGCAACTAACTTTTCACCAGGTGGGACACCTTTCAACCAATCATCAAGTTACTTTTATCCTTCGGGATCTTCTTTGCCTTTCATTACAAATGTCCTGGCTATTTTGAACCCACATTTTTTTTTAAAAATAATGTAAGGTAAAAAAAACTGCCGACTGTTCAATCCTTCATAAAAAAGATAAAGAAACTAAAAATGAACCCCAAGAAAACATTAACCAAAAATTTGGATCTGGCTTCAGAGCCAGGAGCCGTGGTTGCACAGTGGTTAGTGCATTGGCTTCCTAACTCAGATACTAAAAAAAAGCAGCACAAATGAATCAAGAAACTGCATCGCTTTGTGGCATATGCAGAGAGAAATAGAAAGAAGGAATCTGAAATAAAAGTTCATGTGAGCATTAGACCTGACTAGGATAAAATTACTAGAGAAATGAGAAAAAGCAAAAACAATGAATGCAAGTTACATAAAACAATCCATACAATTAAAATCCCACATACGGTGATTGGTGATTGGACGAAATGAGGAGATGGAAATTAGTAAAGAAAGTGGGTAACAAAATCACATGGAAAGTGCTGAAAAGGACTGAGAGCAAAAGCATTTTTAAAAACCTGTCCTAAAAAATTGGAAGGAGAATGCAAAGAGAGGTAATCAAGAAAAGGATGGTATCTGCAGCAAAGAACCTTAATAACTGTGATTAAAGGTAAAGGAACCCGTTACACGCCCATTGAGGCATATTGGGAATATGGTGTTAGGCCCATATTATCTTGACCGTCGGCACACGAGGGGTGATGTGGTCGGCATCACGCCGGCCGCCTTAACCTTCCCAGAGTAGCTCTGGTACCCATTTGGGGCTGGGTCGACCCAGGAGCCGTTTGTGGCCTAAAAATTGTCCGCCTCATCTGGGGATCGAACCATAGACCACTGCGCTAGGAAGCCAGTGCACTAACCACTATGCTACCGCGGCTCCAATAACTGTGATTACTGAAGACAAATAAATTGTTAAAAATAAATTTTTGTGTGTTTTTGTTCTGAATACAGAAGAACAAATTCTCACAGAACATTAATGGCTCTGAATGCTTAAGAACTGTCTCATAAGGAGCCTTACTTCTTCAGAAAACTGAAGATAAACTATTCATGTAATTAAATTTACTGGCTAAGTTTACAGAAGGACAACATGCAAGACATAAGGAAAGTTAATGATTAAGAAAAATAAATAACAAAAAAAAAAAAAAAAAGAAACCCAGTACTTTTACTTACCTTCTCATGGTTGAAGACAAAATTAACTGTATGGTCATCCTTACGTGACACAGAATCTGGGTTGATCTCAGGGGGGACGACACATGGTTCTGACTCCCCCCAGAAGGAATACTGGCAGAACACAAAGTTGGACAGAGCCAGGGGTAGCCCTCGAGCTTCTTTGATGCACACCTGGATCAGAATTGGGGTAATTAATTCACAATGTTCATTCATTTAATTATTACCTTCAGTTATCCAAGGAACTCATGCCAACTCCTCCTGTTGCATGTCATTAGCTCGAGGTCTTTCCATGACTGTCTCACAAGTTTAATCAGCAACCTAGACTCCTTTTGGCTTTCTCTTGGTTGCATCATAAGCCTTCTTCCTAGAGGACCTTCTTCTATCTTAGCTTGCTGAGCTTCAGATGACTTGTGCATATTGTTGTTGACGTTTTTGTGGCTTAAGTTTCTATATGGGTATCTAGCCCCATGCCAAGCCATCCTTAGTTGCTTGGTAGGTTACAGTATTACTATTCTTTGCTCAACTTAGACCCCAGCCGGGGGTCACACTGGCCACAGTAAAGTCACACTGTGCTATATGTTTATCTATAATACTAGAACTGTGTCAAGATTTATATGTGATTATGTGCCACAAAATCAGTTGAGCATCTGCAGGAACTGAAATAAAAAATCTCACTGACAACAGCAATGCAATATAAAACACAAATATATAAATTAAAAAATAATATGGTATGAAATCAGTTTTACAAGGACAAGAACTACATATGGGTACTACAAAGATCTGTGATGATGAAAAAAAAAAAGGTCGGCATCACGCCGGCCGCATTAACCTTCCCAGAAGTTGCTCTGGTACCCATTTGGGGCTGGGTCGACCCAGGAGCCGTTTGTGGCCTAAAAAATTCCCACCTCATCTGGGGATCGAACCATAGACCACTGTGCTAGGAAGCCAGTGCACTAACCACTATGCTACCGCGGCTCCTGTGATGATGAGGAAAACGTCAAATGAGCGATACAAGCAGATGAAACCACAGTGATGAGCGAAACGATAACAGTAATAATGCGAAAAAATCATGAAACCAGAAAGACATGTCGAAACAAGAAAGTAAATAATCAACGAAACGAAGACAGGAACGAATAACACTAATAAAATGTGTGAAAAATCACTTAGCTGTGTCGAGGAAGGAAACATTCAAAATGGCTGAAAAACTAAGGCGTCATGCGGAAGTGACGTAGGAGCTAGTGACGGCTAAGAACAGAAAATGCGGAAACGAGATGAACCCAAGCAAAAACAAGGATAGATAGGAAAATAACGACAGAAGCCACCAGAATTATGCAAAATGATGCTGGACATTCATCCCAGCAGGAGCTAAAACGCCCATTTGAAAAATGAGGCGATTCTCCAACGAAAAGCGAGTTCGGTCGTCGCCGATACATGAACGGAGGGCAGTGACATGAATGTCAGAGTTACCCGAATGGTCAGGGCTGTTGAAGTGAAGGGCCACTGGTAAATGTTTGCCATGATGGATGTCATTCAAGTGTTCACAAAACCTGTCTGCCAAACGTCTGCCAGTCTCACCAATATAGGTCATGTTACACCTCTTGCAGATGATAGCATAAATCAGGTTTCTGGATTCGCACGTGAAAGACTCCCCAATGGCAAATTTACCGTTCGGAAAGGAGACTGACTGCGTTTGGAGTACAAACGGACAGGTCTTACATATGCGGCGTTGGCACGGTTTAGTACCAAAGTGAGAAGGACTAGTTTGTCTCAAGCGACTATGCACAAGAATATCCCTAAAATTCTTATCCCTACGATATGCCACCAAAGGGGTATCACGAAACAACTCTCTAGTATTAGGATCAGAGTGGAGAATAGGCAGATGACGGAACAGAATTTTTTTCACCGCCAAACAGTGAGGGTGGAAAGTTAAGACAAGTTTGAGTCTGTCAGATGTAGTAGCAGGTTTAGCAGTGAGTGCAACCTGGCGAGTAACGGGACTAATGCGATTAAGGGCATCAGATAAGACTCTTTCAGGATAGTGACGTCGGCGAAAAAACTCGAGCATTTCTTGAGCTCGTTCACGGAAATCATCTTCATCGTGACATATCCGACGTAAGCGTAGAAGTTGAGAGTAGGGAATGGAATTTTTACAGCTGGGAGGGTGAGAAGAGGTGTAAAGAAGGAAACCATGGGCATCAGTAGGTTTATAAAAGACAGAGGTGGTAAAGCCAGTAGGAGTAATATTGACAGTGAGGTCAAGGAAGTTAACTGAAGTGGTAGAAATCTGAGAAGTGAATTTGATTGCAGGATGGAAATTGCCAACATAGTCAATGAAAAAACAATATAAAACACAGTTTAGTTATGTGAATGTTCACAAGCTGAAGTTCTTTATCTGTAAACAGGAAACAGAAAGAATGCCAGATTCCAAGAAAAAGAAATTTAAACAAGATTTTGACATGGCTGCCCCACAAGAATGAACAACTAATGAATTAAAAATTATATTATGAAGAGACAGTCCACAAGATGAATACTTCCTATAAGTTTCATTTATAGATTAACATTCCTCTGATATTGCCAGAAGAATAAATGTTTCTAGAGAAGAGGTTAAACTGCATCTTGATTTGGTGCTTTCAGAAGATTTAAAGTAAATCCAATCACTTTTATAGTGACAGTATAATTTATTAGTTTTTTTTTTTGCAGCAGCATGCACATTAAAAAAACAAAATAAAAACAAAATCCACACTTTGAAACCTATTACTTCCGAGACTGACACTCAAGACAACTAAATCAAGTTCTTCAAGTAATACACTTTGGACAAACTGAGGTATAGACGCTTAAATGACTCAAAAGACAAAAGTAAGTATGATAAGACCATCAATGTGGAACTGAGGTATAGACGGACTAAAATGGTATGATAAGACCATAAATGTGGAACTGAGGTATAGAAGGACTAAAATGGTATGATAAGACCATAAATGTGGAACTGAGGTATAGACGGACTAAAATGGTATGATAAGACCATCAATGTGGAACTGAGGTATAGAAGGACTAAAATGGTATGATAAGACCATCAATGTGGAACTGAGGTATAGAAGGACTAAAATGGTATGATAAGACCATAAATGTGGAACTGACGTATAGACGGACTAAAATGGTATGATAAGACCATCAATGTGGAACTGAGGTATAGAAGGACTAAAATGGTATGATAAGACCATCAATGTAGAATTGAGGTATAGACGGACTAAAATGGTATGATAAGACCATCAATGTGGAACTGAGGTATAGACGGACTAAAATGGTATGATAAGACCATCAATGTGGAACTGAGGTAAAGATCCAAACAAATACTAGTGGAACAAGAGATGAAGAAAAGATGTTGGTGTTGGTTTAGGCACACTGATAAAGCTTTCTGGCAGCATTACAAAGCAGTTCTTGTCCTGAAGTCCTCAAGGGGAAAACAATAGAGGAAGACCCATGAAGACATGGAGAAGAGAGTTGGAGACAGGTTTAAAATGGAGAAAGAAGACATGAGGGAGAACTTCTTGAGGAGATGGCACAAGACAGGATGGCTAAGCAAAGAACTGTCTGAAGGTTAATGCTCCACAAGGAACTGAATGGTAAATCATGATGATGCTCTTGACTTCCTTGGGTGCAAAGGTCATTGATCACACTCTTATATTCATCCTGTCCTGTCATTCTTTCTATCTCTCTCTAGGTATAACCTCTCTGTACAAGCATAATATATTTTCTTCACATATATCTTGGCCTCCTCTGTCTATGTGGGTACCATGTTAAGACTAGTGAGCTATGCTACAGGATTGTTCATTTCCCCAATTAATTTCCATTTAAGAGTTTTAGTATAATGAACTTCACTGGAAACATGATCTACAACTAATATAATATGTTCTCATGCAGAAACCTACAAACAACCATAAAAACAAGTAATCTGATCATAATAAGCAGTCTCACTATCAGACAAGACTCTTTTACATGTCCATGGCTTTGAAGAAATAATCTGGCTACCAGACAATATGCCTATAGCAGTGTTTCCCAAAGTGTGCTTCCTGTACCCCCCTGGGTGTATCGCAAAAGGGCTTCAGGGGTAAAATTATTTTTTTAAATCATACTTTGTTTAAGCTGCAAAATTTTTTTTATTAAAATTAAATATTTGAGAATAGTGTACTGCTGACATACACAATTATTTCTGCCTGGGAGGGGTTCATCATCGGTAAGGCTAAATTGTCATTCGTTTTCACGATTATTGCCAGTTTGTGAAACACTGACCTTATGGATAATTTGCCCAACAATAGGACAGCTTAGCATATGGTGCTTAAGACATCCCCTTTACTCGACCTACCTCTCCTTGCTGGCTGATGATCGGAACATGGTAATCCAGCTTCACATCATGAAACAAGCATTCCAAGAAGATGTTGGCCACACCAATAAGGTTGTGATTCTCCTGTGACTCATAGAAGGGATCACCTACCATGGGTGGACCTAGATCCTACAAAGGACAGGGCACAAAATAAGCTGTTAAAATGTTTTCTATTTGGTGTAACAGAGCACTTATATTATCTTCTTATAAATATAAATCCTTAATTACTCAAAACAATACAGTGGAAACAAGTTTTTATTTTGAACAACTAGGCTATGAAGATACACAATACAAAAAATCACTGCTAATGAGTTTAAAATATTATGACAAACTCTGCAATAAATAAATGGATATGAAACAAACTCTGATTCTGTTCTATATTATAACACTGTAAGTACTTGGGCTTCCTGTGTTTCTAGTGAAGCATCCATTTGTAGAACTGATTCCAAATACTTTCATTTTTTTTTAAACTTATATATTAGTTTCCTGATTCTGGCCTGTAGTTCCTGATCCTGGCCTATACTTCCTGATTCTGGCCTGTAGTTCCTGATCCTGGCCTGTAGTTCCTGGCCTGTAGTTCCTGATCCTGGCCTGTAGTTCCTGATCCTGGCCTGTAGTTCCTAATCCTGACCTGTAATTCCTGATCTTAGCCTGTAGTTCCTGATCCTGTAGTTCCTGATCCTGTAGTTCCTGATCCTGGCCTATAGTTCCTGATCCTGACCTGTAATTCCTGATCCTGGTTTGTATTGTCATGTTTTAAAACGAAGTATTTCTCAACTGGGGGTCAGTGACCAAGCTTTGCCTAAGGAGTTCAAGCAGGACTGCCAATAATTTTCATATAATACCACATATGAATATGTTCTCATTTAGTAGATTATTTATCTATATATGTATTTTAGTTTTCTATGTTCTTTCTGCTGGTGCTGTAATCCTGGGGAGACTTCTCAACTCCTCAAAGAAGTCAGCACTTAATAATTATTCACAAATAATGCTGTTTGTGGCTGACAGATTTAACAGTGAAGAACTTCTTCTCTGTAGGTCTTTTTTTTCTGTCCAGGGTATTCTCAACATCCTTCTGTAGCATTTCATTTCGAATGATGTAACCTTTTTTGCAACTGTTTTATTGAGTTGCAATTAAGTATATTTTGATAAATAACAAATATGAATGCAGAAGCTTTTGCCTGCTCTTCTCAATTAATTTAACAACATGAAATAATAATACCACTCTGATAATACTCAAGCTCCTTTTTTGTTTGCATCGAAGCTAACAAAAAAATACATGTGACTATGACACTAAAAGAAATACAACACAAGAAAAAACATCAATGAATCTAAAGAACAACATCAAGGACAAATAATGAGTGTGACTGTGGTCTAGACTAGTAAACTATCACCTCACTGAGGCCATTTTTGTACTCCTGTAATACAGCTTCTGATTTTTCTTTTCTTTTCGTTTTTGTTTTTCATTTATCTGTTCTTGTAGCTGCTGCTTAACCCTGAAACCAACTTGTAAGTTCACAATAACAACAATTTATGGTATTGCCCCAACTTGTAAATTCACAATTACAACAATTTATGTTATCGCCCCCAACTTGTAAATTCACAATTATAAAACTTGTTTCAAATAGCTAATTGTTAACAAGACGAATTTAAAAAAAACAAACAAACGAAATAAAACACTAACAACTATTTGTGTTGTACATTTTACATAACTCTATTTCTTAACGCAGGATCTTTTTATTTATATTTAATTCTATATTACATTTTTACTTCTCAGTTACATCTCAAAGAATCTGGTGCTCCTGTCAATCAAATTTTAAAGTATTCAAGAATATGTATCAACAGCCCTTTCATGAATAAGTATGCCCATTTTAAAATGAACTAGCCTGGAAATATCTACTGCACTATCCACAACAAATACTGATGACCCAGAAGTAACCACCAAAGAAGAATATCCTAAAAGTTAAAATACTGATGGCCCAGAAATAGCCACCAAAGAAGAATATCCTAAAAGTTAAAATACTGATGGCCCAGAAATAGCCACCAAAGAAGAATATCCTAAAAGTTAAAATACTGATGGCCCAGAAATAGCCACCAAATAAGAATATCCTAAAAGTTAAAATACTGATGGCCCAGAAATAGCCACCAAAGAAGAATACCCTCACAGGTAAAATACTGACGACAATCATCATCATTTTTCTGTCCTACTCCTTATTGAGCTTGGAGCCACCAGTGTAGTTGATGCCCTTACTTGAAATCTGCACCGAAGAATGTGCGTGCTTTTGCAGCAGTGGTTTCTGAAGCAATTTATTTTAAATGATGAGGTAGCCAACCCTGTGCACAACCATAAACCACCTTTTATGACATGACTGACGCAATAGTAATCTTACTCATTCTTTTCCTCCTCACAGACCCCCCAGGAACTGCACAGCTTTATAGTAATAACACATATTAAAGTATTAACTCTTAAAGGACAATAAGCCTGCGGTCAGGGCCAATTTTCTCATGCACTCATGACGGGATGCCAGGTTTTAGGGCCAACTTATTTGAACTATGTTTGTTTTCCCATGTTGTCCCAATTTGATTAATCTTCATTCAATTTCTTTTATAACTTTGTATAACATTACAATATTTTTAAAATGGACTTGAACAGAACCGACCCTTAAACTTTACAACTATTTGAAAAGTCAAAGCAACGCAAAACTCCTGGCATCAAAGATGGAAAATCACTCCATCCTTTAAGAGTTAACTTGACCTGATGCATCATTTTTGTCACCATTATTGATATAAGCAAGTCCTTGAACTTGTAAGCATCAGTATCAATAACTTTATGTAATACATGTCTTTAATGTATGCTGAATTCTAGGGCGTGGCTGTCTATGGACATGAGGTATTGGGCATATATATGTGTTCTGGTGCCAGACTGTATTGGCTACTCCTTTCCTCTGTATTCACCAGCTTCATGTGTCATGCTGCATGGGCAACAGCTTGGCCTCTTTACCCACGTGCCCAACCTTGCGTCGGACAAGACACTGTCTTGGGGGCACGAACCTATGGTCAGTAATGATTGAAAGCGATACTCTACAATTCTGAACAGTTTTCACTGACATACTGATAAGCATTTACTTCATAACTTTGCCTGTTTTAATTTGATTATTTAATAAGCAGTAACTTCAAAGCTGGAAGAACATCAGATATTTCAATTAATAAATATGCCCACTTAAGACTTGTGAAAAAACCAGTCTAGCACCATAAATAAAATAATTCTAGAGCTCCCACATTTAAACACTGAGAAAAAAAGAAAAACAAATATTTACACAATTAATGTTTAAATACAACAAATATGCAAAATAAGACACACAACAAAAAATATATGCAGACAATGAATTAAAAAGTATATGATATGTGCACAATGAATTTAAAAATATTTAACACTAAGGGTAATTAAAAAATACAAACTCAGAAGACGAAAATCACAGTCGGATATTAAATATGCAACATAATAAATGATAATATAAAAATACGACAAAGTAGATATTTCAGAATCAATAACATAAATACATGGATATAATTAAGAAAAGAAAAACAAATAAAAAAATTACCTAGCATCACTGTGAAAACTCAGATCAGACAAAACTACATTAAATAATAGCATCAGTGACATCCAGGAACATAATCTGTTTAAAAATTATCCAGCGAGTACTTTGCAGACAGTTACGTATGCCATAGGTCATTGTAAATAAAGTTTGCCGTTAAGTTCTCCTATTCTCTAAAAAGTCATTTGTGTCTTAATTTTTCCCTGACAATGGTCTGACAAGGCCAATATAATCATGACCCTGCTGCTCCCTAAGGAGCATAAGCCTTCAACAAACTTATGCCAAGTCCTACATTCCTGTGCCAAGTCCTACATTCCTGTGCCATCAGCTCCTTAACTTTCCCATCCCTGTTATTTCCATTTTCAGCTCTCTTCTTTGTGTTTTTTTTTGTTTGTCTTTCTCTACCTCTCTTACCCTGGGGATTTCAGAAAAAGGACTCCCTTGCAATGCTATCATAAGGTTTCCTCAATGTTGAGTCCTATCCATTGCCAGTGCTGGGTTATAGTCCGTGAGGACTGAAGGGTTATGAACGAATGAATGTATGTATATGCTATTATACAATACCATTTTCAATTTATTTGTTATTGTTACCATTCAAACTAATGAAAAATACCTAATTATTCCCTTTGATTTCTTAATATCTAATTACGCATCTGCAACATTATTTTTATGTGCTCTATTTTGTGCTAATGTCTTCACCTCATTTCAGAATTTCTACGGACAACTGGCAGATGGCAAAAGAACAGTTATGCGACCACAGCTGAGATTCACAGATGTGTGCAAGAGAGAGATGAGGGCGCTGGACATAAACACAGCAACCTGGGAGGAGGAAGCTGCCGATCGTACCAAGTGGTGATGCTATCTACGGTAATGCTATTGTGCGTAAAGAAGCTCTCACAGCAAGTAGAAGAGAGGAGAAAACGCCAATAGGAACTGGTGAATGACTTAGACAGTGTGAATGGAGACATGAGAAAAGCTGTGCAAAAGAAAACTGAGCAAGTTTTGAAAAAATGCGGGAAATGAAAAACTGCTTAATTTAATATGTGCTATCGGGGGGGGGGGGGGGGGGGGGGGGGGGGGGGGGGGGAACCTTTTCCCTTGGTTAATTTCCAGCAGACTTAGAACCAATAGACGTAGTTTATTTCAAGTATGCTCATGTGGTGTGAGTAGTAGTGGAAAGGAACTTTTCAGTGTTTAAAGCTCTGTTAGCAGACAATAGAAAGTCATTCTCTTGTGAAAATCTGTACATGATTTTCAGTGTGCATTGTAATTCTGAACTCATTAAATAAGAACTTTCAGTTTGCTATAGAAAAAGTAAAAATTTTCAGTTGTAATTTTATATCTTTTCTGTCTTTGTTTTTAAATAAGTAATTATTTTGTTAGTAAAAATAAAATTTTCAGTTCGGCACAGAAACTGTGAAAATTTATATTGTATTTTAAGGTGTCTTTGTGTGTGTGTTTGTTAGACTGCTTGTTTTGGTTAATAAAATAGAGTTTCAGTGTGGCACCGAAGATATTTTTTCCTTGTTTTGTTTTATTGGTCATTTGTTTGGGTTAGTAACATCATAATTTCAGTTTGGCATAGTAACAGCAAAAAAAAAAAAAAAATTATATTATTAGGTTCTTTTTGTTTTCTTTTATGCCGTTCACATTCTTCTTTTAATAATACACAATAATTTTAGTTTAGCTCGGAAACTAAAAAAAAAAAAAAAAAAGTTGTGCTTTTAAGGTCATTGTTATATTTTATAGGTCATTTTTTGGGTCTTAAATGCATGTTTTATCAGTCATTTTCTAGCAATTTTTCGGTCTTTAAAATCCTAGCCCTTGTAACTACAATATAACTATATATTCTCTGCTCTCTTTTCAGCCCCAGTAACATAAGGGCAAGCCAAGAGGTTACAGACTTTTCTATAGGTTCTTATATAGAACAGAAGGATTAAAGTGGTATGACAAAATCACCAATGTGGAACTGATGACAAGATCAGTACCAGTGGAACAAGAGATGACAAGATCAGTACCAGTGGAACAAGAGATGACAAGATCAGTACCAGTGGAACAAGAGATGACAAGATCAGTACCAGTGGAACAAGAGATGACAAGATCAGTACCAGTGGAACAAGAGATGACAAGATCAGTACCAGTGGAACAAGAGATGACAAGATCAGTACCAGTGGAACAAGAGATGACAAGATCGGTACCAGTGGAACAAGAGATGACAAGATCGGTACCAGTGGAACAAGAGATGACAAGATCAGTACCAGTGGAACAAGAGATGACAAGATCAGTACCAGTGGAACAAGAGATGACAAGATCAGTACCAGTGGAACAAGAGATGACAAGATCAGTACCAGTGGAACAAGAGATGATAAGATAAACGCTGGCGATGGATGGATTAGGCACACATTGAAGAAACCTGTTGAAAGCAGCATTATAAGCTAGTCTAGTTCTGCTATAAGCTAGTCTAGTTCTGCTATAAGCTAGTCTAGTTCTGCTATAAGCTAGTCTAGTTCTGCTATAAGCTAGTCTAGTTCTGCTATAAGCTAGTCTTGTTCTGCTATAAGCTAGTCTAGTTCTGCTATAAGCTAGCCTAGTTCTGCTATAAGCTAGTCTAGTTCTGCTATAAGCTAGTCTAGTTCTGCTATAAGCTAGTCTTGTTCTGCTATAAGCTAGTCTAGTTCTGGAATCCCCAGGGTAAGTCATGTAGAGTGAGACTGAAAAACACACGGAGAACAGAACTGGCGATAGAAATTAAAGGGTTGAGGATGACATGAAAAGATACTGTGATGATGGCACGGGACAGGAAGACTTTGCATGAGTTTGTTCAAGGCCTTTGTTCCCTAGAAGCTGAAAGGTAATGAGTAAATGAATTTGTTCCTTGTTTGCCCCCACTTTCCCGAGGGTTCCAGTTGAAAACTTTTAGTTTATGGCCTATACAACTTTACTTCTATGTGGCTTATTTAAGTGGGCTAATGACTGCTTCAAACTATTATAAAATAAGATGCTTAACTTTATCATCTGTCAATTCCACATTTAACACTACCATTTGTCAATTCCACATTTAACACTACCATTTGTCAATTCCACATTAAACACTACCATTTGTCAATTCCACATTTAACACTACCATTTGTCAATTTCACATTTAACACTACCATTTGTCAATTCTACATTTAACACTACCATTTGTCAACTCCACATTTAACACTACCATTTGTCAATTCTACATTTAACACTACCATTTGTCAATTCCACATTTAACACTACCATTTGTCAATTCCACATTTAACACTACCATTTGTCAATTCCACATTTAACACTACCATTTGTCAATTCCACATTTAACACTAACATTTGACAATTCCACATTTAACACTACCATTTGTCAATTCCACATTTAACACTACCATTTGTCAATTCCACATTTAACACTACCATTTGTCAATTCCACATTTAACACTACCATTTGTCAACTCCACATGTAACACTACCATTTGTCAACTCCACATTTAACACTACCATTTGTCAATTCCACATTTAACACTACCATTTGTCAACTCCACATTTAACACTACCATTTGTCAACTCCACATTTAACACTACCATTTGTCAATTCCACATTTAACACTACCATTTGTCAACTCCACATTTAACACTACCATTTGTCAATTCCACATTTAACACTACCATTTGTCAATTCAATATTTAACAATCAATAATAAAAATGCAGTAAATCCCTACCATAAAAAACAGGCTTATGTTGACTTGTTCACTTTAGATAAAAATTAAGAAGGACTTTGATGTGGGCTGAAAATATCAATGATCGGAGTTGTGCACTTTAGAAAAAGTCAACTTGTCTGCCATTAAATGGTTCCATCCCCACAGGTGATCTTAAATGTGTTTACAATGTTGACAAGAGAGGTTTCATAATCTGATACAACAGAGTTATTTTAAAACCTTAAGCCAGATTTTCTTAACTGACAATATGAGCAGCCTGAAACTTCTCAAGAAATTATCAAATAAAAAAAAAAGCACTTAACAATGGAAAGTCCTTAAATCAGCCTCTCTTTTAACATTCATAACCCTCCACTCCCAAAGGAGCATAGGCCTTCAACAAACACATGCCAAGTCCTCCTGTCACGTGCCATCATCTCAAGTTCTTTCCATGTTCTCCTCATCATTTTCACCTCTGTTTCCAACTCTCTTCTCCATGTACTTCTTGGTCTTCCTCTGCCTCTCTTGCCCTGCGGGTTCCAGAACAAGGACTGCCTTGTAATGCTATAAACAGGTTTCCTCAGTGTGTGTCCTATCCATCGCCATCGTCTTCTTCTCATCTCTTGTTCCACTGGCACTTGTCTAGTTCTTGTCATCAGTTCTACGTTGGTAACCTTGTCATACCATTTTAATCCCTCTATTCTACGCAAGCACCCATTTATGAAAGTCTGTAGCTTTTTGGTTGTTGTCTTTGTTGTTCTCCATGTCTCAGAGCCATACAATAGGACTGACTTCACATTTGAGTTGAAGATTCTTATTTTCGTGTTGGATCCTATTTCTCTTGATCTCCATATATTTCCCAATGCAATGAAAGCTCCTCTTGCCTTTTGTATTCTTATTTTGATATCGCTGTCTGTCCCTCCAACTTTGTCTATATTACTGCCAAGATACGTATATGATTCTACATCTTGTATTGGTGTTTCTTCAAGTTCAACCCTATTATCATTACCTGCATTTATTCTCATTATTTTTGTCTTTTCCCTGTGAATTTTCAGACCCAATTGCTGTGACCTCTCATCGAGTGTTTTCAATTTGTCCTGCATCTGATTACGGTTATGGGACAGAAGAGCCAAGTCATCAGCAAAATCCAGATCATCCAACTGCTTAGTCAGAGTCCACTGGATTCCATTTCTGTTGTGTGTTGTCGATGATCTCATAACCCAATCTATTGCCAGCAAGAAAAGAAATGGAGACAAGAGGCATCCCTGTCGCACTCCTGTTCTTATCCCAAATGGTTCTGTAAGCTGTCCTTCATGAAGAACTCTGCATGTCATGTCTTCATATGTTTTCTTTATTAAATTAATAATCTTCAGGGGAACTCCATAATGCCTCATCAATTTCCAAAGTGATTCTCTGTCTACACTGTCAAATGCCTTTTCATAGTCCACAAATCCGATGTATAGTGGTGAATTCCATTCCAGACTTTGTTCAACTATTATTCTCAAAGTGGCTATCTGGTCTGTACATGATCTGTTTTGTCGAAAACCTGCTTGTTCATCTCTCAATTTCTTGTCTATCGACTCTTTTAATCTCTCAAGGATAATCCTGTTTAATACTTTTCCTGGCACTGATAGTAACATTATTCCTCTATAATTTGTGCACTCTTGTAAATTTCCCTTCTTAGGCAACTTAACCAGATATCCTTCCTTCCATTCTGCTGGTATCTCTTCCTTTTCCCAGACTTTACCAAGTAATTTATATAACATCTCTGTAGCCGTGTCGATATCTGCTTTGATGGCCTCTGCTGGAATGCCATCAGGTCCAGACGCTTTTTCATCTCTTAGAAGCTTTATGGCTTTCTTTATTTCTTCCTTCGTTGGTCTTTCACCGTTAATTTGTAGCTCTTCTTCTGCTGGCTGGATGTCCAGCGGGTTTTGTGGAGCTGGTCTATTGAGAAGGTCCCCAAAATATTCTGTCCACCTCTTCATTTGCTCTTGTATATTGCTGAGCAGTTTCCCATTCTTGTCTTTTATGAGACAACTTGTTTGCTTGTATTTCCCTGTTAACTTCTTTGTACTGCTATACAGTTCTCTCATATTTCCTTTGGCTGCAGCATCTTCTGCCTCTCTTGCCAACTCCTCAATATACTTCCTCTTGTCTCTTTTGATACTTCTTTTTACTTCTTTGTTTGCTTCTGTGTACACTTCTTGAGCCTTGGCTTTGGTACTTCTGGTTTTGCTTGTGTTTAACTCTGCTTTCTTGTTTTTCCTGTCTTTTATCTTATTGATGGTTTCTGTTGTTATCCATGCTTTTTGTTGTCTTTCCCTTTTCCCCAGTATTTCTTCACATGTCTCCTTCCATACCGTTTTGACCTGCTGCCAATAGTCTTCTGTATTCTCTACATCTTCCAGCTGTTGTAGCACTTGGAATTTGTTGGATACTGTGACCGCAAATTTGTCTCTTGTTTCTTGATTTCTTAGCTGTCCTACATTAAACTGTTGTCTATAATTTTGCATTGTTGCATATCTCTTGAGTTTCATTTTTATTTTGGCTATCAGAAGATGGTGATCTGATGCCACATCTGCTCCTCTATATACCTTTACATCCTGCAATGATGATCTAAACTTCTTCTTTATGCATATATGATCGATCTGATTTTCTGTTCTATGGTCTGGTGATATCCATGTTGCCTTGTGTATTCTCTTATGTGGAAACATGCTTCCTCCTATAGCCAGTTGATTTGAAGCACAGAAGTTTGCGAATAGTTTCTCCATTTTCATTCATTACTCCTAGCCCATGTTTTCCCATGACTTCTTCAAATCCGGTGTTGACTGTACCTATCTTTGCATTCATGTCACCCATCAAAATTGTGATGTCTCTTCTTTTTACTTTATCCATAATTTCCTGTAGTTTAGTATAAAATGCTTCTTTCACAGACTCTTCTTTGTCATTAGTTGGTGCATAACATTGGATGACATTTACATGAATTTTCTTTTTAGCTGTTTTGAAAGTAGCTGTTATTATTCTGGGTCCAACAGCTTCCCATTCAATGAGTGCTTTCTGTGCTTCTTTAGATAACATAAGAGCTACCCCTTCACTGTGGTGTGAAGTTTCGTCTTCATGTCCTGAGGACAGCACCAATTCACCTGTGATGAGTTTCTTCCTGTCTACCCCCTTCCACTTTGTTTCACACATTCCCAGAACCTCGATTTTGTATTCCCTCATTTCTGCTGCTACTTGCGCCACTTTCCCTTGTTCGTTTAATGTCCGAACATTCCAGGTGCCAAATCTGGAAGTTCTCCTAGAAGAAAGAAGGTTAGTCAGCAACACAGACTCCTTTCGGCTTTCTCTGTGTTGCATCATACGCCTCCCCGCGAGAGGACCTTCCCCTGTCTTGGATGGCTGTGTTTTATTTCCTTTATTTGACTTGTCCATATTTGTTGAAGTTTTTTGTGGTTTAAATTTTTTTTTTACAGGATGGGGTAACCGGCCCCATGCCCAACCCTCCTTAGTCGCCTTCTACGACATGCCTGGCAGGGGACAGTGTTACTATTCTTTGCTCCCCTTTCGGGCCCCGGTGACACACGGGTGTCTTTTAACATTACTATATTCATATTTCAAATTATTGACATCAGCCTGATTTTGATGTGAAGGATCCAGAGACAGTTTTAGGCTCTGGCAATCAAGCTATGGCACCAAGCATTTTTAGCATTAACTATTTAGATTTCAAGCTGTAAATGCAAAATAAAATTTGATTCAAATTTGTTATGGCATGCCAGAGCTTAGCTTTGCCCGGGAAGCCAGCAACCCTAAAACAAGCCCTGGAAGTGTCATAAATAATAACACCACAATAGCAAGCATGCGGAACACAAACCCCAGATATCACAGAAGAATCTAGCTCATCAGTGAAAGATTCGTCTACCATCATGGGACCCCCGCTGGCCTTGCGGTCCTCGTACATCTCTCGCATGTCAATGACTTTATTCTCTAGCTTTTCCAGTGACCATATTTGGCTGCTGCGGTTCTTGCGTTTTACCAAGATGGCTGGCTCACTAACAAATGCCCCCCTCTGCAACGATATCAATGGAAGCAAATGTGAATAAATGAAAATAACTTCACACATTCTCTGGATTAACATGAACTAAATTTCCCAAGTTAAACAATCTTCTCACATCGTAGCAATGTTCTGATATATCTTTACAATAGAACTCAAAGGTTAAAAAGACCAAGAAGTCTAATTTAAATTTCTTGTACACATGAAAATTAGGTAAAATAATGAATTAATTCAGTATTAAATAGTTAATAAATAAAATAATTAATTTCATAGCTGAAAAGAAAAATGAGGATTAATAAGAAACTGACTGACTTACTTACTCATTCTTCTTCTACCGCCCGGTGTAGAAGTTAGTTATAGAGGTTAATAAGACACAAGGAAATTAACTCTTATCTCCCAGGCAATGTTTAGGTTTCACCCTGGCCCCAACATGGATGCCAAATTTGTCCACAGGCAATACTTTAAAATAAACAGTAAACATATAATATCATTTATGAATTCAGTTATCCCTTTCTTGTCCCTAATGTTTTCATTTGTTTCCCCCTGACAAGGAAGTTATGGTTGTAACCTAGGAACCTATTTCAGTTTACCCCACCATTAACAACAGTCTCACTTCATTTCTCCTCATTTTCTTATTACCCAATCCTTTGTATTTCTGTACAAGCTGATGTACATAATATTCTTCTTTTTTTTTCAGAGTGAATTTCGTCTTTTTTTTTTTTTCAATCTTAAAAAAAGCATGGAGCCACCATTACAGCTCATCCTTTGAAGGAAACCTGCATGTTAGCATTTATATGTTCTAGCTCAGGTAGTTTTTGTAGCAATTTGCTTTTTATGATAAGGCTGCCAGCCACACGTACAACCTCATACTAATCACCACATACAACATGCCCCAGGGGGCTGTGGTCTATTCTTTGTCTCCTTGGAAACTACAGGAGGCCAGAGTGAACTACAAGCTAGTAAATTCACCAGTAAAATCACTCAAAATTCAGGAAACCAAATCAAATAAGCAAACAAACTCACTCTTCTGTTTGGGCTGAGGTTGGAGGCAGGGATCTGAAGAGTGACATGGAATTCCGTCAGCTTCCCCATCTCCTGAGCCAGCGTGTTGGCCTCTCTGACCAGGGCATTAGCTTTGACAACCTCTTCTCTCAGTTTGACCAGGCTCTGTTTAAACATCATTTCTCTGTGGGAACAAATGAAGGACACAATACAGGAGGTGTCTACAGGTTTCTTGCTTTAGACATCACATCTGGACTGATCACAATGTGTGAGGTTTGATGTCTTAAAGAAAACAAAATACATCTGCTAATGTGAAAGTGAGAGAAATTATGACAGGAGAAAGTTAGACAGAATAACAACATCCATTAAATATATGGGGGAAAAAAGAGAAAACATGAACAGAGAAAAAACATTAACACAGAGAAAACTGGAATATACAGACAACATGAATACAGAGAAAGCATAAACATATTAAATAAAAAATAAAAGAAAACTAGAACATAGAGAAACCATGAACATATAAAAAAAAACAAAAACAAAAAGAAAAACAAGAAGACAGAGAAAACATGAACAGAGAAAAAAATATTAACACATAGAAAACAGGAACATACAGACAACATGAACATAGAGAAACCATGAACATATAAAAAAAAAAAAATTAAGAAGATAGACAGAACCTGAACACAGAAAAGATATTAACACAGAGAAAACAGGAACATACAGACAACATGAACATAGAGAAAAAAAACAAACTAGAACATAGAGAAAACCTGAACAGAGGAAAAATATTAACACAGAGAAAACAGGAATATACAGACAACATGAACACAGAGAAACCGTGAACATAGAAAAAAACAAAACCAAGAAGATAGAGAAAACATGAACACACAAGAAAACATGAACACACAAGAAAACATGAACAGTGGGCAAATATAAAAACACAGAAAGCAAGAATACAGAAAAAACATTAACACTAAGAAAACCAGAGCATAGAGCAGAGGTTTTCAAACTTTTTTGGTCCGCGGCTCCCTTGACCTGTGCATAAATCACCGCGGCTCCTCTCTATATTATATTTATTGATGGACTTTGCCTCATAATATCGAGCCCAACACTTTTCCCAAGCCACCGCGACGCCCTTAGCCGAGGGCCACGACGCCCCTGGGAGCCACGACGCACAGTTTGAAAACCTCTGGCATAGAGAAAACATGTTAGTTTTGGTTAGTTTTTTACAATGCAGTTATATCAACTATAATCACAACCCTTCAGCAGCAAAAAGATCTTGTTTCAGAGAAAAGGGGGAAATACAAGAGCAATGTGGGCACAAGAGCAACATAGAGTACATCCAACAGGAACAGAAAGACAGTTTATACAGTAATTAAGAAACATGTTATCAGACATCAATGGAATGTCAGGGTAAATTATATGACAAAAAAAAGAACATTAAAATATAAAAAGCAGCAAGGTGCTGACAGAACAAAACAGTCTGATATACCAATATTGATTCATTCCCCACATAGAAACAAACAGATATAAAGAAATGATATATGAGCGGAGCAGAGATGCAGCATGGTCATCTCCAACCCAGTTGAGGGAGAAAGTGTATGGTGACGAGAGATGCCTAAAACTTCTTCTTCTTCTTCCTCGCTCGCCTTCAGACTAACACATTTATGACTCTAATAACGGCAATAGTCAACTCAAGGTTCCTGACTAATCCAATGAGTTTTTCATTGACAGAAGTGGGTTGGTGCCATATGCTACTCCGAAGCCTAAAACAGACTGCCAACTTTATATGAGTGATAGATGTGGTTATCTGAGACCGAATGATGAAGTACTTCGCGCAAATTTTCCATACTCTATACATTTACAATATTTGTTTCTCTACCAGAAATCTGAGTGGAACTGTGACGGTATTGCCTCCCCTGCTTTGCAGTCATGGTCCAACAGTGGCCAAAACTCAAGAGTATCTATTATAGGCTTCAATGGAGTCTATCTTTACACAAGGTTACTCTTGGCAGAAATGTCGATAGAAGAGTAGTAAAGCTTCTATCACATGGGAGTCTTCATAAGATATTCAAATAAGCGAAAACAATGCTGGCTGTCGCTAGGCACGTTAATTCTATAATCTGTCGACACTTTTATGAAGAATTTAGCAATGGTTTATTCTAGCTCGTTAAGCCCCCACCGCTAAGTTAACCAGTGGAATTATTATATATATATATATATATATATATATATATATATATATATATAAATATATAAATATAAATATAAATATATATATATATATTTATATTTATATTTATATATTTATATATAGCTCTGTTTAGAGTGTGTGTTTAGTAACTTTGACTGAGACAAACATGTAGTACATTTAAAAGATTAAATCGAATTTAAATTTGTAACATTACAAATAACAAAATTTAATAATCACTTTAGGTTTTAACTGTCGGAAAATAATTTGAATAGTTATGAATCAAGAAAAGTTACTCATCACGTTGATGATGGTAGTGTGGGGTTATAAAAAGTTTAAGTGGCAGCATATAGGTTAAGTTAGCTGCCAATGATGATTCTAATCCTCCTCCTGATGGGTAGGTTTTCTGTACACTGCTGTCACTCGTCTCTGGTCAAGGTTTGTAGGGTGAAGCTCGTTTCCCAGGAAAGTCTAGGAGAGTCTTCAAAGATGGTCAGCCGTGTTAATGTGTAAACCGCTTGTCCCTGCTTGTGCCAGAAATGGTCCTTTCTGCTAGTAGCACCAATAACTGGTAATAGAAATAGAAACGAAACGCTCTTCTCAGTATGGCATTTTCCAACACAGTTATGTGCCATTCCTCTCTCTTCTATTCTACCATCCCATGTCAGAATTTACCCTCCATGAGAATTAAATTTAATCCTACAGGATAAAACTTCCTTTACATTTAAACTGAGTAGCTTTAGCTTTACATTACATTTAAATGAAAAGGGTTAAACGTACAGATATAATATGTTTTACATTTACATCTCCATTGTTTGAAAAGTGTTCAAAATATAAATTCATATATGTTTCATTTACATTTACACTTATGGAAAAGTTTGAAACTTCTATTAATTTAAAATGAATATTTTCTCATTGACATTTACACTGGTTTGAAGCTTGAAAACTTACATTAATTTTAAAGTGAATATGTTATAGGGGCATTTACACTGCTTTGAAAATGTAAGTCTTATTCTTAGAATGTACATCATTTCTTTCATCTTTCCCTCCATGCTCCATAGGAAACCTGAAAATGATTTATGTTTTTAGTTTTCTTTACAAAACTATCAATAAAGCTGCCCGTGCAGTGGTGGTTCATGAATCATCATTCTAGATACTGAGGTTGCCAGCCCCAAATGACTTTGACATCCAATAGCGAGTTTCATACAATAAAATTCACATGGTATTATATACATATATATGTTAGTTCACATGTTAGTAATAAAATATGAAATGTAAATCACAACTTACGCCAATCCTGGCTACAGACTTGTCGCACAGATGAATAAAAGAGACGAATCTTTCTCTTACTCGTGACTGGGATTTCTTTTAATTTTACAATAGATTGCCCCTTCTGACTCCATGTTTCTTCAGTTTCCTAGTCCCGGTGTTCCTTATTAACATGTAGAGATTTCCTTTGTTTTTGTAAGTCTTATCTGGTTCTCCAATAAAAGGTCCGGTTAACAAAGAGGAATTATGAATCTAGTTCTTCGCTCTGGCTAAGGTCTAATGTTGTCTTGGCGAGCGTGCAAATCACAGAGAAATAAAACTGTGAAATTGCCAGCCTATATTCCCCCCAATGATGTTATGAATCTAATCAGAAAGATTCAATCATTTCAAACAGGTTGGGTGTGGCACTTTCCAAATATTTCCTACACGGAAAATTTTGCAAAAGGTCATGTCTCCCATATATGGTAATATGCTGTCTTGCATACGTCATAAGTTCCGCCTCGTGCACGGGTTATCATGTCTTTCGCCAGATAAACAAATCTGGTTCTATTCAGCACTCCTTGTCGCTTGAAAAGATGGTCCGACCGATATTGTGATAAAATACTGTCGCTGACCGTCTAATACCCTGGCGTAACTTAACACGTCTTCGTGAAGCGTGAATGCGACACAATAAGATAAGAATTACTCCCATAGCAAATACTGCCATAGGGGAGTGGCGTGTTAGAGACTTCACCATGCTATGTCCAGCATAGAGCAAAATAGTGAAAATACAAATGAAAAGGTATGATTTATGCCAAATAAAAGCGAAGAAAACTGAAGAAAAAGAAAGGATACTGCCGGAGGGCTGAAGGTGTGAGAGATCACACAACAGAGCATGTTCAGATTTTCTGTCACAGGAGCTTTTCCCTATGTAAAATTATGTCCTGTTCAAACTAAAAGTACTGATATGCAAATAGTTCCTTCATTACTGGTTACAAATCAGAATAAGTGAAAAGCTAAATTCTAATAAAAAAATATAATTAAACTTAATAATTCCTAAAAGGTCACCAAGAGCTGAAGTTCAGTGGACCAAAGTCAAGTCAATAATTCCTAAATATATCCACAGACATGCAGCAACCAAAAGTAAAACAAGCTTCCAGGCAACAGGAAACAGTTTCGCCCTGACCCATAATTATTACTTATTACAGCACAATTTAAATAGCAAAAGATTTATAACGATTTGACGGACTGTTCAGGACATTTGGTGTAAGTTATTTTTGTAGAAGGGGTAAGTAACTCACGTTATGTACAACCACTTGCCGATGCCTGTACCTTTTCATGAGTTACTGACCTTTCATTTCTTTTTAAAGAAAGGCGCATAGGCCTTGAACAAACTAACGCCAAGTCCTCCTGTTCCGTGCTATCAGCTTCTTCATCCTTTTCCTGTCACTTTCCAGTTGTCTTCTCCATGTGCTTTACGATCTGCGTTCACCTATCTAGCCCCGGGTATTCCAGAAATAGAACTGCCTCGCAATACTATCAACTTTGTCACAATTTCATATTCGATGTCAACCAACTTCGCGTTTAAGGCCGGCCAGTGTTGGCGTAGCTGGAGAGTCCTTTTTAGGGCTTTGCTAGCAGATGGATAATGTTAGTCCTTTTCAGGATTTAGTATCTATCAACGCTGGTAGGGCTAGCAGTCCTTTTCAGGGCTACTTCATGCTAGCTGATATATGCTAGTAGTCTTTTTCATGGCTTAGAGTCTTTCATCCCATCGCTTTAGGTAACAGAGTTCACTTATTTTTGAATGGCAATTGCTCTCTGATATAACCAAATGACTTAAGTCTAGGTTGAAAGAACGTGCCGCGCCACCAGAAGGCAAAACCCGTTTTAAAAAAAAACTATCAACATGTTTCCTCAATATGTGTCCTATCCATCGCCAGCTTCATTTCATCTATAGCTCCATTAGCAAATTTCTGGTCCTTGTCACATCATTTCAAACACCCATTTATGAAAGCCTACCATCCTCGCTGTTCTTTTTATCGTTCTGCATATTTTGCAGCCATACAATAAGACCTAACTTGACAAAATGCTACATAGTCACTAGTCAGTGACAACTTCCGCTTTCGACAATTGTTAGACAAACTGAATGGCTGCCATGCCAAGGATAATAAAAAGAATAAGAAGCTTATAAACAAACAACCAGACCATTCACATCAATAAAACTGTGTTTCTCATTCCACGTCTTCAAAGCCTACAGGCAGCATCTATTTAACCAAGGATCCCGTTACACGCCCTTTGATGCATACTGGGAATATGGCGTTAGGCCTATACTTTCTTGACCATCAGCACACTAGGGGTGATGTGGTCAGCATCATGCCGGCCGCCTTAACCTTCCCAGAGTTGCTCTACCCAGTACATGAGGCTGTGTCGACCCCGGAGCCGTTTGCGATCTAAATAATCCCACTTTAAGACATGAAAAGGACTACTAGCATTTATCAGCTATCATGAAGTAGCCCTGAAAAGGACTGCACGCCCGATCAGCGTTGATAGAGACTACGTCCTGAAAAGGACTAACATCATGGGGATCGAACCACGGACCACCGAGCAATGAAGCCAGTGTACTAACCACTGCGCCACCGTGGATTCCAAACATAGTTTATATTCTCATCTCGAAAAAACAGATTTTCGTTAAGGTAGCGCTTGCCTCTCACGGCAAAGTCGCCGGTTGTCCGGGGTGGAAACCTGCTACCGTCACGTTCCAGTCTACCTAGCTGTTAATGTGTACTCCAATCTTGAGTTACAGAAGGCAAAGGCAGAGAGGAAGGGACATGGTCACCCCCACCTTATACAAAAATTTGGGCCCAGCACTGGACATTTCAGCACCCTTCGGCTGTATCTGCTATGAGACTACGCCTATCTTTAAGGTGGATAGCCTACATTCTATATATCCAGACAGCTACGACAACTTACAAGGTATTTCATTTCTCTCACTGTAAAAAAATTCTAGCGAGGATTAAAAGAAAAAACAAACAAACAACACACCATTTTTCCAAAGGAAAACGAAAAGGTCTTACTAAGTCAGTAACTTGGTCATCACTAGCGACAACCAAAACTACCCCCAAGTTAATAATATGCCACTCATCTTGTGCAAACCCGGCCACAGACAAATAACTTGTTGCCCAGGATTATGGGTCAGCCATCCTCCCACTTTGCCCCGACAGAAGTAGGCTACTGTAATTAGATATCTGACGTTTACTGCCATAGCTCACTTTCTGTCTATAGTTAAGCCGTCATCGTGAAGGCCGATCTGTAGTCTTTTTTTCACCGCCAAAAACGTATCCGTTATTCAACAGGGATATTACTCCTCCTACCCCTACCAGGAGGTGTGTCTATGCTTGACAAAAACAAACTTTCCCCGAACCCCACCTTCTATCTTCAGGAAGCTCGCAACAACACTTACACAAAGCCTAGAACAGCCATTCTTCTGTAAGTAGTACAGAACATGCGTCTTAAAGATGGGGGGAAGACAATGCACAGATACATTATTAGCATTACACGACACTTTCCTTCGCCGGAAGTATAAACATATAAGGAGGGGAAACCTGAGGCCCGTAAACAGCAAATAAATAAATAAATGCTTAGCTGGCAGAGTGGACAGTGGCGATTCGCTCCCGTGGCTAGGCGGTGGGTGCCGTTCGGAAGGTCCTGGTTCGATTCCCGGTAAGCCTATCACTTCTGTTGTTTTTCTGTTGTCTGGTCTTCTACTTCTTTATTTCTCACTGAGTGCCTGATAACATACCTTTGTGTGTTGTTTGTTTATTTATTTATTCGCCTGAAGTAAGTAGTCTTTGCGCATATATAGTGACGTCACTGTACTAGGTGTTGCGTGAGCGTAGTGTCGGGCCTTTTGAATACAGAAAGCCATGGCTTACACGTGGCAGGAAGCAAATATACTGTAGGAAGTAGTTATACATTATACAAATATAATGACCTTTATACCAAAGGCAGACTGAGAGTGATCTCGACCGCCCGGGCAATGAAGGTCATTATTCCCTAACCGCCCATCTGACATAGATTACTGGTTCTGTATCTGCCGAGAAGGCCCTCAACTGTAGTGGGCCCTCGGACACTCCGGATTTCACCACTGCTCAATCCGCCCCTGCTTCATACCATTAATGGATAAGAGATCCTTGGCTATAAGCTGCCTTTTTTCCTCAAATAGAAAGCCTGTACTGTAATTGTTGGATATTTGCAGAAAACTTGGAAATATCTTCCTTTATTTAAAGTTAAATAAATTCTCTTCTCTCCCCCCATTCTGTGTGTATTTGATGGGGAAAGTGGGAGTAAGTCGGTAATGCTGTTTTCTCCAGGGTACTCCCCGCACTGGTCTCCCGCTGGTCAACGTTGAAGAAGAAAATGCAGTGATATTATGTACTTCTATTTGATCTCAGCGGTTTGTAAATTGTATCCTTCCGACGTATTGATTATACCAGCGGTTCTCATACTTTACTGTCTTTCTTTCTTTCTTTTTTTTTTTGGGTCTGCGACTCAGATTTGAAATAAAACCCGCCTAACGACCAAAACGGTCATTGGTATTCTCGGTCTGCTTGCACTGTTACTTCAGTCACATCTATTTTTATCACGTCTTGCTGAAAATGGAAAGAGTTTAAGGGAAAAAAGTGCAAGGGGAAAACAACTATATGAATGGGAAGATAACATCAAGAGATGGATTTTTTTTTTTTTTCGTACGCCCGCTAATACTCGAGGCGAAATCTCAGGTTATTATTAATTTCTAACCTGACATTGATTTTACGTGAGTATCCCTTTTTTCTTGTACAGAGACAGGTGTCCCTCGCCATTCAGGCAGATACTCGCCGATTTCGGAGGTACCCATTAGAGCTGGGTCGGCTCAGGAGCCGCCAGTCCCTGGTCGACGACACTCCTTCAAATGTTCTCGCCAGGTCTCGAGTTAATCCAGTCCAAATCCCGGTCGACGAAAAATCCTCAAATGCCGTCGCCCGGGTTTGATCCTGGAACACCCGGTCGCCAGAGCGGTGTTGTAACCACTACGCTAGCTCGGCTCAATAGATGGATAAGATAGAGTGCACCACAGTGCACCATCAAGACAAGAGATAGAAGACACTGGAGATAAACTACAGCCGATCTTCGTTGTGCAGATGGCAGCTAATGATGATGACGAGGATCTTTATCACGCAGCATCTCAGCTTGGTCAAGACGTCCAGCCACATCTTCTACTAAACAGGTTTTTGTATAGTCTTTAATATTTAGAAATGCGCCCAAATATAACCGACGGATCCGGTGTCTATGTTGAACGGGACGCACTTCGCCAAAAGAAAGTAACATTTATTTTTTTAAAGTTTTGATTTTAATGTATCAGACCAGGTCTTTTATATATGGACGTGCGCCTTAATATAACCGACTAGGCTGAACAGGACGCGCCTCACCAAAACGAAGCAAAATTTTATTTAAAACTTGTTTTTTCATTTACTCATTCATGACCTCTCAACTCCCTAAGGGCACATACCTTCTACAAATTATGCCAAGTCCTCCTGTCCTCTGACATGCGCTATGCCAAGTCCTCCTGACCTCTGACATGCGCTCAAGGATGTCTTTCCATGTCTTCTTTTATCCCTTTCATTTCCGTCTTCAGTTCTCTTCTCCATGTGTTTTTCCGTTTCCCTCTTTCTCTCTTACTCTGAGACGAGAACTGCCTTGTAAAGCAATCAATAGATTTCCTCAATGTGTGTCCTATCCATCATCAGCGTTTTCCTCTCATCTCTTTAGTTCGTGTTAGAAATACTCATGGCTTTTTATTTTTTATTAAACAAGCTTAATGAAATTTTCCCCATTTATATTAAGCAGAGTTATCTCGCAATGCTTTGCCGGTAACTATAAATAAGTATCTCCATCTTATATTTATATTTAGTCAGAGAAGCATCACTGCTCATCACAGATGAAGCTTCTATGTTTTCGTGCCACTCTTTGCGTGCGGCTGATTTACTTCAGAAACAAAACGTAAATGTACGAAATGACTACAGCAGAATTAGTGGCGTCATTAGGACACGCAGAAGAAGCAGCACAACGTAATTATTTACCGGCATGTTTTTGCGGTTTAGTTGCTCGTATTAACTGTTAAGATTTGTGCTAACAATCCCTCATCAGGTCTTCCCATCAATCATCTTCCCACACAGCGTGTATCCGATTCAGGATACCATTCATTATACTCCGTTTTCGCTCCCTGTGGAGCATGCAGCCGTCACCGCAGCTCGCTATCTTGCAGGAAGTATTTAGCCAAAGTATTTAGCCAAAGTATTAAGCCAAAGTATTTAGCCAAAGTATTAAGCCAAAGTATTTAGCCAAAGTATTTAGCCAAAGTATTAAGCCAAAGTATTTAGCCAAAGTATTTAGCCAAAGTATTAAGCCAAAGTATTAAGCCAAAGTATTAAGCCAAAGTATTAAGCCAAAGTATTAAGCTAAAGTATTTAGCCAAAGTATTTAGCCAAAGTATTAAGCCAAAGTATTTAGCCAAAGTATTTAGCCAAAGTATTAAGCCAAAGTATTAAGCCAAAGTATTTAGCCAAAGTATTTAGCCAAAGTATTAAGCCAAAGTATTAAGCCAAAGTATTTAGCCAAAGTATTTAGCCAAAGTATTTAGCCAAAGTATTTAGCCAAAGCGTACATGCACTCTTGCAGCGATTTTTTTGTAGCTATTTGTTTTATATGATGAGGCTGCTCGGCCCCCCCCTCCCTTTCTCCCCCCCCCCATATTCCCATGTACAATTGATTTTTCAGCTGCCTCTTGCGACATGCCTGAAGGAACTGTAGTCCCATTCTTTCCTTCTGTCTTCAGATACCCCATGGGAACTACGCAGGGCACCTCAGATTTAAATGCGTCAAAACTTTGTTCTATTTTAAAAATATAATTTGCCGCACTGTTCTGTTTTTCCCCTAAATTCTTACATCTTCAATATCTCCTCAGGAGGACTCCCACGAACTGTCAATAAGAGAGTTCCATTAATCCAAGAAATCTTTATTGTCCTGGTACAGAACTATTTTTAAAATCAATTCTTACAAATCATCAAAACCATAATCGACACTGGAATCGTGGCTCCTCACGACAAAAGGGGAAGCTCAATATGTCGAGAACGACTGAAAAAAAACACACACACAATGGCGTCTTGGATATGTCACTTAAATCATGATTAGACGTGAATGACAGCAATTTCCACCGGCACGCTATTGTCATCCGAATGTCCACGATTATAACACAGCTCCTGGAGGACACCAAAAAATTCGAATTCCTCCATGTGTTTTTAACTGGATATCAGGGCCAAAAGGTGGAAAGATGTTACAGGACAGCGGTAGGCAACACAGAAGATGTGAAAACCTACTTTACAAACACTGAGGTCTCTTAAAAAGCTACTTTGATCAAATCGTGTTTGTTTTCAGGTTACACGTATTTGGATTTTGGAATAAGTATAGACTATCTGTAACTTTTATCTCTGCCAGACGAGTTGCTTCCTGTAATTCCACCGACACAGCCGTGAAGAATTTAAACTAATTGATACTCCACCCAATGTTAACTTCACTTCAAAGAAAATACCACGTGCCTGTCTTATGCAGTTCACGAATACAGTGATTTTTACAGGCTTTTCTTTAACTCGCAACGTATGTCACCCTGTCGTCACCTTCAAATCTTGCAATCGATTTTTCAATCACTTCCAGATGAGCAATAGCTCTGAAAATTGGCATAGTTGTGTATTCCTCATGACAATGCAATAATCAGTCGTAAAACATAATAAAATTGAAATTAATATTAATTTTGTTTGTTTGTATAAAAACATCACTAAAATGGGCGATAACTGCAAATAATCTAGGTGTATTCTTTCCAACAAGATTGTCTCTCTTGAAACTTCCGTGTAATATACTGAATAATTAAATCCACCTCCTGTGCCGTGGACTCGTTTATCGCAAACTGATAATGTCATTAGCGGATCGATTACATTTGACTTAAATTTAAAAACAACACAATTTAAAAAAAAAATGTTAAACACAGGCTTTTAATGCACTAAAAACATAAAATTATTTTTCAAGGAGTTTATAGCTTGCAGTAAAAATGTAACATCAAATTGACAAAAAGCCTGGGGTGCTTAAGCGCTCATCATATATTTTTTCCATAGGTGTCTAATAAAGTATAAAGCAGAAGTTAATTTCGTATAGAATCAGCGCTCCAGGCTATCTGTCAGTTTGATGTTACATTTTTACTGCAAGCTATAAACTCCTTGAAAAATTATATTAGGGTTTTTAGTGCATTAAAAGCCTGTTTAAAATATTTTTTTAAAATTTTTTTATTACAGTAGGATTTTTTGCAGCTCATGAATGTCCTTGGGCGGAAAGAAAAAAAAGTACCTTTAATATCACCACACTTTTAAGTGCCGGCAGGGAAGGGCTACTTCAAAATTTCATTAGCTTAAACAGTCTTTCTTCAACTCCCCCCCCCCTTCCCCCCAATCGGTACATAAATATCTACTAATTCATCCCGTAACATCTATCGGTAGATCCTGATCGACCATCTGCCGACCTCTGTTTCAGATAGTTCCATGGAAAGTAATAACAAGTTTGACGGAACAGATGAAGTAAGCAACAACAACGACCATCAAAATCATTCAACTTGCTCTCAAACATCTACCTCGCATAATGGCAGCAGTACAGTAATGAAGGGTGGGCTTATTACAAAATAATAATAATAATAATACTGAAAAAGGTAACGCATCTGACCAGGTAATGCATCAAATAAATCCAGGCTTGCACAAGGAGGAGGCTGTATCAAGGATAAGAAAGGTGTAATCTTACTTGATAAGAAAGGTGTAATCTTACTTGATAAGAAAGGTGTAATCTTACTGTTAAGGTCAAAGGGGAGTGATACGTACTATACTGATTATACAGTGTGAATTCAGGGTTGTCGCACTTGTTAGCTGGTTTAATTGTGAGTTGTTTAAACATTTATATGTTAGAAAACAGAGTGTACAGAAAGCGTGTGAGCGCTGGTCATGTAGTTATTCTGTACTGGCTTCGGCCGGCTGTGGATAGCTCATGGCTAGTCCGTGAACAGCCTGGTCCGGTGACTGTTTTTGTGCGGGAGATGTGTCATCCCGTGGCAGTCTAAGTTTTGGGCGGGTGACTGGAGAGTCAGCCCAGTATCTTGTGTGTGTTCCCAAGGGTAGTGTTCGGGAACGATATTTGGCCATTTTTCGAGGTGTACTAGTACTTGCCTATTTAGATGTGTTTATCGGCAGATAAGATGTGATAAATCTGCAGATAAGATGTGATAAGGGAAGAATAAGGTGTACTTTATGTTAAGGACATGTTCTGAGGCCTTGGTGTATACAGGCCGATGTTTTGGATCATATTTACCTCCCTGATAGATTTCTATTGTGCAGGAACGGCGCTAGGAGATAGTAAGGCCATTGTTCCTTATGGAGGGAGAGTTATTGAAGAGATTATAAGGCCAGGAGTTGTGTAGGCCAGATTACTTATAGACTACAGAGCGGACAGTCTTTTGAGTATATATAGATTTCAGGATCCATGAACAGATATCAGAGTTATTGAAGAGATTATAAGGCCAGGAGTTGTGTAGGCCAGATTACTTATAGACTACAGAGAGGACAGTCTTTTGAGTATATATAGATTTAAGCCTGGGTGGCGTTTTGTAACTGCAGTGTCAGCAGTCGTTCTGGTGGAACATTAGAACTGCGAATATATATAGATTTAAGCCTGGGTGGCGTTTTGTAACTGCAGTGTCAGCAGTCGTTCTGGTGGAACATTAGAACTGAGAATATATATAGATCTAAGCCTGGGTGGCGTTTTGTAACTGCAGTGTCAGCAGTCGTTCTGGTGAATTTACTGATGTAACATTAGAACTGAGATGTAAACAGGGTTTACATCATACTGAACAGCTGTAACGTTCTGCGCAATTGATTATTATTGATTTTTGTGTATCCTGTTGTACCTGTGTAGTGTATCGTATCGGATTGATGTTGCTGTGTAAATAAATGATGTGCTGTCAATTGGAAATGAACACTAGTCTGATTCGTTGA